>WTSP01028006.1:0-167126 GCA_025331215.1 Actenoides lindsayi | reverse complement strand
TTTAAATTTTTTTTATTTATTTTCTTTTTCTTTTTTTTTTCCCCCCTTTTTTAAAACAAATGAACAGAACCTGCCTGGTGGTCAAAAATCAAGTTTTAGGTTTAAAACTGCATGAAATTTGTAGAATTTAAAATCTAGATCTGAACTCATAATAATTACTTAAACCCATATCAACAAAGCTTAGGGTAACACTTTATGGATAAGTAAGAAATTCTAAGCTTTATCTCCTATTGTTTTAAACACACAGTGATTTTCATTTTAATATATTCCAGCTGGAATGCCTATTAAAATCAGGGGAACTGGATATTCTTGAATTATGTGAGAACCCTGAAAATGTGCATCATGATAAAGCCTACCTTGTGTATGCTCAGGAGAAACATGCTCATATTAGACAGCTATATAACCTGCTTATTATCCAGGGAGTGGATATCTTGTCTGCAGTGCAGCAACCTGTGAGTAGAATTAGAATGATTTATGAAAGCAAGGATAAATATGAAAGAAGATTATTGGAACTATTTGACTGACTTTTATATGTATAAAAATGTATTAATATTCTGAGAAAAATAAATACAAGTTTTAAGATCTTTTTAAAACAAAGCAAAACATGAAGTGTGAAACAATTAACGTTTTTATATTTCTGCTTCTAGACTTTGCAGATATATAGGCTGTAATTTAAACATTCAGGAATGATGAAACTTATTCTTCAGTAGTTATTCACCTTACAAATTGCTTTTGCCAAGAGAAAAGAAAAATTACTTTTTTTGAAATCTTGTTTTAAATTTTTAACACTCTGTGAACATATTTCACTCTGGAAAACTTTAAAATATAATTGAAATGGGGAGGAAATTAATCTTAAAATATAATTGCTCAGAAAAAAAAAAAAGGATGACTTTGTGTTCTCTATTTAGTATTTGTGTAGTTCCAGGCCCCACTGGTGATATCCTGTATGCCATATCTATATATTAGACTCCTTCTACTTTGTAAAAGTTGTTTTGTGTATTAATTCTCATATAAGGAAAGACTTTAACAAAAGACCAGAGAGGAAATACATTAACACGGTTACCTTATTAATGGATTCAGTCTGATTTGCATAGCAAAATGGACATTATTTTAAAAGAATGTTATTTACTCGTGGCAGGATTGAAATTTCCCTGTATTCATTTACTAGGGAGAAAGCAAGATACTCCCTTATGACTGCCTAGATTGTCCACATTGCCAGTCTGCTTCTCGTACTCCATAAACTGATTGACAGCAGAAAGGAACTGATTTCCAGGTAGTAAGGGACTAGAATAGGCCACTTCGTCTGTTTAGAGTACACCATATGTGAGTTGTGATTTTGACCCAAAACTATTCCTCAGACCACTAGTGATTCAAACTGCTATGTACTTGCTCTTGTTACAGCGGAGGTTTAATAGTTTCACCTAGCTCATTATGACTGACTATCCATGTTCTGCCTCAGAATGATTTTCATTTTAGAGTGGTTAAATCAATGCATTTACTGGGTTTCATAGTTTTTTTTTGTTTGTTTGTTTTTTGTTGTTGTTTTTGTTGCTTTGTTTTTGTTTTGTTGTTTGTTTGTTTAATCTGTGCCCTATTTAGAACTGCTTGAATGTTTCTGTAAAGAATCTGAAACAAGAACTTGCTAGAATTGAGTGTGATAGCATTAACTGGAGTTCCAAAGCTGATAAGTATGAGGAAGAACTGTCACAGCATTTCCAGCACTGCACCACTCAAGAGCAGATAAATGAGGTAAATAAGATAAATCTTGGCACAGTAAATGACTGTTAAAAGGACTGTTGTGTTAGGTAATGTATCTTACTATTTACCATTCCTTTAAAAGGACTGCTGTGTTCTGTAATGTATGTTACTGTTTACCATTCCCATAAATGTTTCATATTATTCACAAAAGTTGATTTTTGTCTTACCAGCAACCGTAGATCCACATAGCAGCAATAATGATCTATGGTTCATAACTCTGCAGTTCAGTATTATATCAAGTTGTTGGGCTGGCAGTAAAGAACTGTGATTATACCAAGAAGACTGGAGATAGAGCAGCTATATTTCCTTAGGCTTTCAGCTCTGTCAGCTTCATCTGAAAAACATCAGTCTTCAGATTTCTTTCTTATGAATCTAAAGTTTCAAACAGAAGTAGAATTTACATATATTTCACTTGTAAGGCTATTATAAAGAACTTCCAGTCTTTTAATGAAAAGTTCAGAATAATTTAGTACTTTACATTTTTTTTCAGAAACCCAAAATATGATACAAGTGTTACAAGTAAAGGAAATATTCTTTGACACAAAATACCAGATTTAGTATTATGGAACTTTGGTTAGGAAAAATGGCATAGTTAGTATGATTATTAATTTAGCATCTTAGTAGGCCAAATACCAATCCTCTCACAGCTTAACAGGTTGGATTGATGTGTCAGCAGAGATTAATTTAGGAAAAACATTCTATAGAATTAATTTTATCAGAGTGATCCATTAAAAAAAGTGGCTTCTGCACTTGATGTCCTGTAGATTGCATCTGTGAAGTACAGAAACTGGATTCTTAACTGGAAGGATAACACATTAATGTTCCCTGTAGTGTGAAGTGTAGGTAGTGGAAACACAGGACGCTGAAAATTATATTTTCTTATTTTATCTTTCACTAAGTAAATCCACAGCGGAATAAAGAAAGACTGTATTTTCTCAATGTCGCCAAAGTAGAGGTGACTGAGATTTCTGTCCCAAAAATTTTTGATGAGAAAATTACTATTTAGATTTTATTTTGTTTTAAAAAATAGTTTTCTGTGTTTGTGAAAACTATCAATTTTCACAAAAAGGTGTTTTGCAATTAGTACATATGCATCAAAAAAAGTTTTTTGTGAATCTCTATTACAGTTCTAGTCCCTTTGTCAGTTGTAATCTTAGCATGTTTCACTCTCTGGTCTTCTGTACATCAGTCTCCTGTAATGTAACATCTTGGCAGATGGTAGGAGGCAATAGGAACAGGAGGTGGTATAGGAGAAGCGCTCTAGCAGAAGGAACCATGTCTTAGAGAATGAAAGAATGAAGTACCTAAACAAGAAGTCCCATTATGCTGTGAGGTGGCAGGACAGAATCAGAATATTTGAGGTTTGAACTAAAGTATTGTAGATTTTTACTGAAAACTCCTCAAACATGCTGAAGGAAAGGAAATATTCACTGAGCAGCCTGCATATGAAGCTGGACATAGTCAAAGGCACGCTGTTATATTAAATGAATCTTTCATTTCTGTCCTTTGATTCTGGGATTATATAATGAAGGCAGGAGAACGTGGCTCCTTTCTAAGAAGAATTATTTTTCTATTTTTATTAGTTGTTATATTTCCAGTCAGAGCAGGAAGTGGAGGACAAAAGCAGTCTTCTGTCTCTCTCAAATCTGAATGGGGAGTGTTGGTGGCACATTACTCACCATATGTCCTATATTGCAAAATGTAGTGGTTTAGCTTCTCTTAGTTATTGGACACCCTCTGCAAAACATTTACATCGCATATTTTAAATTACAGTGTTAATTACTGGTTTGTTTTTGTGGGGCTTTTTTTGTTTTTTTTTAATTTTAAGTTGAGAAGGTCATGTTGGCTGGTTAAATTAAAACCTGTCAGCCCCAAATGTAAGTGAATCTTGAATGAAAACTAGCTGAAACATACTAATTTTGCATGTGGATACCTTTTTCTTTAGATTCCTTTTCTATTGCTGGTTAACACGGGAGATAATTCCTAAATAAGTACTTGGCTAATGTACCTGTATATACATTAATCCACCGCCATTTTTCTTCATTTTTAAAAATTAAGTATTTATAACTACTTCTGTTTAAGGATCAAGAAACTAGACATTGAACTACTACAAAATGCTGAAGTTATGAGTATTCACTTCAGTGTTTTAAATTTTATTCATTTTAACATCAGAAATCAGTCTGAGTATTGCTAGTATCTGGCAGACCTGTCTGAAGTAGCTATTTCTTTGCTGTATCTAAGCAAATAGCTATTTCATGTGCCAGCAGCAAGCAGGATCTCTTCACAGTTGTCACACAGTAAACAGTCAAACAGATAATTTAGTTGAGATTTACCAGTGTACAGAGCAAACTTTAAAGCTGACTGAAAATATTTGGAAATCCACTGTAAACACTTAAATTAATTTGCATTTAAGATGATTAATTTAAGTATGTAAATAAAGTATGTGAGCAAGGGCTTTCATTAGGACTCACTGGTGTTTGAAAATATCATACTTAAGAGGATTTGCGTTTGTCACATACTAGTGCTTCTGTGAGCCAAGGATATGAGTTTTGAAACAGTCTTGGAGGACAGAAGAGTAACATGTCTGCCTTCTTGAATTTAAAGAGAATTTGCAAAAGCTATGAAAAACATCTATGTCCTCTACATCTTTGAACAGTACAAGGAAAGTTTCTATGACCTTTGACATGTGTATTTGCTGGTTTAGGCTTCCTGCTTCACTATCTAGCTTAGGTAGTAACTTCCGAAGAGCTGCAACTCTGCAGGTAACTGTAGCTTAATACTATCCTGAATCTGGTCATGTAATTATAAATGACACAGTTACCTACATAAAATAACTTTTGCAATGAAAAGCCTTTTCTTTAGCTTATCACTAACATTTATGCATGTCTGCATCAGAAGAGTAACAGATCCTGAAGTAGGTTCTCAGCTCTCCCAAGCATCTCCCCATCATCTTCTTTCCTCTTCATCATGTCATTATTTGTACACTTATTGGAAAGGTATGAGTGAAAATGTGTTTTTTTAACTAATGTAATGACTATCTTTTAACTAGTGTAATGACTATCTCTGTTCACAAGTCAGTAGGAACTGATACTACTTAGCACATTTCTTTGGGATTGTGGTCCCAGAGAGGTCCCAATTATTATTAATGACTTAAACAGCACCTTTTCTTTCTTCCCACTTTCTCTCTGATTGTACTTTTATCTGCCACTTTGAAAATCTATTTTCAGCAACGTGCTTTCATGGGCTGTTTTTATTAGTAGAGCTACTAGAAGTTTTATGTATGAAAAAAAAGTGAAAGGTGTCTAACACTGAAGCACCTCCTAGAGGTGGCTCACACAGGAATCAAAGCATTTTACTGGAACTGTACTGTTAACAAAAACATGTTTACAGCAGCTTTATAACTTGTCTTTTCCATTCATATTGTAGTTCTGTGATAAATCAGAGCAATTGACACCTAAACGTGTCTCTTCCACTATTGTTCTCCACTCATGACAGGTCAACTATAATTAGCTGCCTGATTAACACCTATGACACAATGGACAAGTTACAGAGTTCCACTAAACTTGTGGGCTGAAGTCACTGAAGCGTATTAGGGTGTATAGTTCCTTTAATATTTTTCATTTAATTTTATAGAAAATAGTGGAAGACTAGGATATGTTTAGATTTCTGAATGCTGACAGCCATATATCCTCCTTGGTACAATTGTTGATGATAAGAGGAGTTGTTGTGTACATGCACTCTTAAGGGGTGTACAATTCTGAACTGAATCTAGTTTTTCCACTGTGGCTAAAAGAGCGACAGCAGCTGCAGACCTTTGACGCATGAGCCATCATATCTGAAACAAGGAGATCTAATTTCACATACTGCTATGAGGAAAGTCTCTGGCCTCATAAATCATCACTAGCCTATGTATGTGCATAAGGCAGTGAAATAAACTAAAATAAACTCTTGCTGATATTTTATTTTCCCCAAAATTAAACCAGCAAATGAGGTTTTTGTGTTCTGAATACAAAATATTGTTCTGCAGAGGTGGATTTACTAACAAAGGGCTTATAGATAGATTTTATTATTCTGTGTACTTAAGTGGGATAAAGAGCTTAAACTAATTGGACATCACAGTGCTGGTGATAGAATTCCCTTCCTTTCCATTACACTGAGTGAACACCATCTGTCTATTCACTGCTGAAATAATGTGGCAACATCCCAGTAGATGAAATGAAAACGAAAAATATATCCTTTGATGGATTAACATTAGTATGTAATAGTAATAATAATGATTTATTGCTAGCTGTTCCAATAACAGTAGCTGCACAATGAGCATTCGTTACTCCCTTGGTTTTCTGGTAGGGAAGGAGGCAGAGGGAAGTCTGTAGGACTTTTTAATATTAAAAAAAGTGCCGCAAATATGTTAATTAAATATCGGATTGTGGATGTGACCTGAACTTGTTAACACTAATTAAGGAAGTTAAGTTCTTTTCATTTCTGTGTCCCGAGGTACAGACCCTAAAGCATTAGAACTGCTGCACTTTTTTTTTATGTCAGTTTCTTTGGATAAATATCATTTTACATAATTTATTCTACATTCTCTTAAAAGCCAAAGATTGTCAACATGAAGGATGTGAAGTTCTCAAAAAAAAAAAAAAAATTACAGTAATTCCTCCATTTCAAATTTTATGAATTAATTATAAATAATTTGAAAATTTGATCATGGAATTGGGATGTAATTAAAATAGTACCTTTTATAATGTAGCAGAAGCATATTTTAATCAGTTTTTTTTTTACTTGTCTAGTTTTCCTATAGGTAGCTTAAAGGCATTCAAAAGTAAATGTAATATTGAAAAGGACTTTTTGCATTGTAAATAAAATTGAAAATTATATAGCTTTCAGGGAAAAAAAAAATTGAAAAAAAAAATTATACTTGAATTCATAGTCCTTTAAAGATAATTCAGCTGAGTACATTTGTTATGCTTATCTATATAACACCGCTAGTACAAAGAATGACATATGGTTTATTAAGGGCACACTTGTAAGGGTACACTAAAGTAAACAAATAATTGGCATTGGAAGGAAAAAAGATGAAGAAAGAATAGAGTAACCCAGTATTATAACTAGTTCCTGTGGTTCCGATGGTTCCCATTCTTTACGCCATAGAAACTATTAAAAAAAATTAAATTTATCATGTATGACCCTTCTTTTGGATATGTATTAAACTCATTCTGGTGAATTGGCAATTCATCTCATCCATATGTGTGTAAATGAAAGATGCAGTATACAGCAGCATGGTGTATAAAATTAAGCCTCTGTGTAACTTCTTTTTACATGCAGTGCTTCTGAAAAAGGTGTGTGGGGCAAACATATGACAAAAATCTCAACCTGGTTAAGCTAAATATTGTATGGTAGGAGAAAAGTATTATGAATAAATACACATCTACTTGTCCAGTGTCTGTGTTTTTCTGGAAACTAAGCACGGGTAAGCATTTACATGGCTACTCATTTCCACTAAATGGACTAGAGTAAGAGAAGAACATAGGCATCTAGATAAAAATCAATGAAAGCTCCCAGACAGGATTTTTTCATAGATTGTATGAGCAAAGATCTCATTCTTTATCCCAATCCTTTTTATGCCAACCATTCTGGAAACAATACTCAGCATCCAGAATACAAAAATGTTGAGTTGGCAAGATTACGAGTTTCCACTATTGGAATGTTATTTTGAGGAAAAGAGAGGTTTTTATATAAGATTGCACTGTATTATTAATTTCTGTATTAAATTCTCAGTGTTCAGATTGTGGTCTGTTAAACAGCTCTCAAAAAAAAACCTAAATTGAAGTGTGCTGTTTTCTTTTTTACTAACAAGTGCTTACATTGTTTCAGCTCAGAGAATCATTTAAGGATCTCAAAAAGAAGTTCAACAATTTGAAGTTTAACTATATGAAGAAAACTGAAAAAGCTCGAAACATGAAAGTTCTTAAAGTACAGATTCAGCAAGTTGATACATATGCAGAGAAAATACAGGTAATAAAAATTTTAGTTTTAATGAAAGCTTCACTGTTTGAATTGCTGTGGCCTGTGCCAAGCAGATCAGAGGAGATGAAAAACATTGTGAGCTTGCCTGGTAGCTTTATATCATTCCCCTGTCTCAGTCACTGACTGAGATATTCTTCCCTCCTTAAAAAAACCAAAAACTAAAATAACTACCCCATCAAAACTAACAATAAATATGTACATATTCCCTCTTGCATCCAGCAGCTACTTTCTTGTCTTCCTCATTTCATCATGCAAGTCTTTAGAACCTTTTTCTATATCCAGTGCCTGGAGTTGATTATGTTCATTTGCACCTTAGAACCCTGCTAGACTCACCCATTCTTTGCATTCACCAGAAATTCTTCTTTCAAAGCTTCCAGTGACCTTTTTAGTTGCCAGTCAGAATGAGCACTTTTTGTTTTGCTTGTCCTGACAATCTCTTCCTTCACAACTTTTTTACTTGAAAGCTTCTATGATTCTATTTTTGCTTTTTTTGTTGTTTGGTTTTTTTTTTGTTTTTTTGGGGTTTTTTTGTTGTTGTTTTGTTTTTTTTTGTTGTCATTGACTATTCCTTTTACAACATCTTCGGTTTCCCCTTTCTTGACAATTTAATCCATAAATGCAAATTCAAATCAGAGAATCGCCAAGGCTGTTAGGAACCTCGGGAGATCATTTAGTTGAAATTCCTTATTCAGAACAGGGTCAGTTACAAAAGGTTACTCTGTGTCATGTCCACTTGGGTTTTGAATATCTTCAGGAATGGAGACTCCACAACCTCTGTGGGCAAAACTGTTCCACCCTCAGAATAAAAAAAGGAATAGGTTTTTTTGTTGGTTTTTTGAATTGTTTTCCTTGAACAGAATTTCTTGTATTTTGGTGTGTCCATGGCCTTCTGTCTTCTCTCCAGACACCACTGAGATAAGTCTGGCTCTGTTTTCTTTACTCCCTCTCATCATGTTTTTATACACATTGATAAAATCCACCTTAAGCCTTCTCTTCTAAGGCTAAACACACCCAGCTCTCTCTGTCCTTGTATAATGCATGTTCAGTCATCCTTGTGGCCCCTTCATAGATTTGTTCAAATATGTCCAGTTATTTCTTTCACTGGGAAGCTCCAAGCGCATACATGACTCCAGACTTAGCCTTGCTAGTACTATGTAGAAGGGAATAATCACCTCCTTGTTACCTGCTGGCAACACTCTTCTTACCGGTGTATATTCTTAAAAGTGTACATGTGGATGGTTCATTAAATACTTTCCTATTGTAAACAAATTTCTCCTTTCCAAACAAAAATCAAGGACCTGTCTTTTTGCATCACTTGTAAAACAGCTTGCACGGTGAAGTCTTGATCAACTATCAAAACCAATGTTTCCAGGATATAAAATACATAATTGTCTATATGTATACCTCCTTGTCCTAAAACTTACAGGCCATGTTTATGTCAGGCATCATAATGTGATGTGAATACTTGTTCCTTTTGGTCTTTAGGATTATGGTAGATTGGCACTGATACTGTTTGCATCAGATTCTTAAACAATACATTAATATTCTAGGACATAAATAACTGTGATGCTTAAATTGACTTATATTTAGTCAAAGACTCTGAAGGCTTAGTTATTTTTTTTTTCATTTGCAGATTCAATTAAAGTTATTTTATTCAAGATCCCATGTTTTATTACTACAGATATTTGTTCATTTTTAAGATGAAAAATGTAACTCAATTCCACCTTCAATAAATATAATTTACATTGAATTTAAGCAGCACTATAGAGACCCTCCACTTCGATTTTTGAAAAAGCAGTTTGTAATTTTTAAAACACAGGACAAGAAACAGGTGTTGGTAGATGGTCTCATGCTTTTGTAGTTTTTATTTTAAAAATGGAAACATTTCTGTTAAAGTATTTAACATTGTTGCATCTTTTAAACAGATTCTTAAAAAGAAGATGGATAATTTAGAGAAGAAATTAATTGCCTCTGTAGGAAATGAATGTAATGCTAAAGTTAGAATCCTCTTGGGATCAATTGGTGACCTACAAAAGGAGACGAATGACTTTAACAAAGTTGTGGAAGATTACAAGCAAAATCTGGATCTTGTGGAGCATCTGCAACAGATGATGGAAGAGGTACTAGTAAACCTGAGATCCCCACTGTTACTATAATAATGATCCAGAACTGGGATAGATAAAAGTGGTTATAACTACTTCAGGTAAAATCTGCGGCTTCCAAAAGTAACGTATTGGTAAAAATCTGTATTTCCTTCTACCTTTTTCTTCATAACTTTGTGGAAAAAGGGAGTAAAAAACATGAAAGGTGATCATATTCTTGAACTACTATGCACATGACTGGGATGTCTACCACCATATGACTTTCATAATGATTCAGAGTATCTATGATTCTACTTATGAGCTCATTTTTTGAGACAACACCAAAAGTGCCATAAGGCCCTCCCTGATAGCTGTCAAACCACAAGAGCTAGGTTATCACCATACCTACTTTGTTAGTTGTCAGGAAGAGCTGGCTGTGTGGTATGTAATTCTGGAACTGAAATGTAAAATATGGTATATGTGTGTGTATATATGTATATTTAATTTTTTTTTTTTTCCTGAACTGCAATCTAAATCTTTTTGGAGACTTCTGTAATTTTATTTTAGTGTGTCTGAGGACTGCCTCATGCATTACTGTTTTTTTAAAAGAAAAAAAATATTTTGTTACAGTATTGCCACATTGTGCTGGTGCATCTGTTGTGAGGCAAGTACGTTCCTGTCATCATTGTTTATTTTTAGAAATAACTGTTCATATCTCCAAAGTGATCTAAACGTATGACAAATAAATTCCCTTAGTGATGAATCATAATACTAAAGTTTTGTTTGAGATATTTTCCATGTTCTTTGATCTGATCAATGTGTCATTTCATATATTGCTAGCAAAGGAATTTGTTACCATCTGTTCTGCATGTAGATTTTTAAACTTCCTCCTTACTTTGAGGGAAATAAATTATTTCCTAAGTCTAAAATTTAAGATTGCTTTTTTTACTTGGTGTAAAATGTCCCCTTTTACTGAACAGTTTTCTTTCAGCAAATAGGCACAGTCTTAACTACTGACCAATGACAGTTAAAAAAGGTGATTATAAGTTGCTTGCTGTAATGATGCAATACAGATGATACTGAGTGAACATCACATTCCATCCTCCTCTGAGTATTGTTAATAAAAAATGCTTAATAAGGGTATGTTTTAAAGCCCATTCTTGTTGGTAGAAAGATTCCTAGCAACTATAATGGCTGTTGAGATCAAAACCCCTGTTTGCTAGGAGACTGAATCTAAGCAACCTTGCTGTCCTTACAGAGGTATAAATGTGGCCACAATAAGATATTTGTGAAATAAGTCAATTGATATGCAAGATGGAAAGATCTCAAAATTAAAACATACATTTGCAGAACTGTTAACTAATGAGCTCACCATGCTTGTACAGACAGCATGGATCTAGTGTTTATAGAAAATTTAACAGCTATTAGTATTAGAAGTGACATTGGTAATTCGTTAATTTATTTGAGGTTAAATTAAAATCAGAAAATTTAAGACATAGTGTAAACCACTGATTGTGGAAAGTCTTAAGAATACTCAAGTCTTTTCTACAAAATCTTGAACTGCTGATAATAATTCATTTTAATGCAGTTTTTTATCCCTTAGTGTCAATTTTGGTTTGAAGATGTGAGTGCAACAGTTGTTAGAGTTGGCAAGTATTCTGCAGAATGCAAAACAAGAGAAGCTATAGAGACTCTCTACAAGCAATTCAATAAATTTCTTGAGCCTACAGTGCCTCAACAAGAAGAAAAAATTCAGCAAATTACACACCTTGCTAAACAGTTATACGGTGAGGAGCTGTCTGCTAATATACTGTGGGAAAAATAAGTACAATAACTTAGGATAGGTGGAAGAAGATTCCTAGAATTGTTAATTTAAGAAGAAAATCCCATTAATTTTAAGAATCAAATGTTATTTTAAAGTATTGACTGGAAGAGGTGAAGGATTTCAGAAGAAATATTTTAAAAATTTGCAAATACTCAGCAGTCTGGTATTTTCTTGGTTGTCTGTGTACAGCCTGAGTTCACCTTGAAATCAAAGTGTGAATGTTCTTGTAATATTTATGAGCTTGGAATTAAGATTTCATGGCTTATGCTATCTCATAACAGGCAAGTCTTTGAAGTCACCGTATATTGCAGTGATATACCTCAGTGCTGTGTGAATTTTTTACATTAACACCATGAATAGCAAGTGGTATTTGATAGCCAAATTTCTTAGGCACTTTATTAGAAAAAAAAAGTTGTTATGTAAATACTGTATTTGGAATATTGTTGGCCAAAAAGAGTGAAGGTCAACAAGCTTCAGCTTTTGCTTTTTTTTTCTGCAACTTGTTAAAGTTATTTTATCCAAAGATAAGGTGACTGTCCAAATGTGCAAGGATACTGTATAGCCTATCAATTTAAGTAGTAAATCTGAAATAATTTCAACAAACTGCTTGTAAATTCCTCTTATTTAGCATTGAAAATACTATGTAGAGAACACAGATCACTTTTTTTTTTTTTTAAACCTTCTCAATGTTTTGAATGTTCCTATATGAAGGAAAGATGCTGGTAGAATGGATCCTTGACACTAGCTGATTAGGAACACTGTGATAAAGAAGCTGCTTTGTATTTAAGTTATTGCATGGGAAAAAGCTTCTCCATCCTGCTTTTGTTTTGTATATCTTATAATAGGAATCTAAGTGTTTAATAAGGCAGCTAGTATAGGAGACACTTTACAAGGTCAGCATCTTTTAAATCAGTATCACTAACCAGACAGAAGTAATTTTGTTCAAGGAGGACCCTAACAGAAGACCTGCAGAGAATTGACAGCTCATCTCAGCTAAGCTAGTAAGAAGTAGGAAAGCACATTGCTGTGAATCACAGAACTCCTTCAGCTAAACAAAACACAGAAAGTTGTAGCTATTGTAATATATTGGAATTGTAAAGTACATTGATTGTTACACATCTATTTGAGATATTCTGTTCTACTTTGATGTTGTTTACCTTTGTAGGTACTGAAGAAGGAAAGAAGTATGTTGAAAAAGCCATATTAAGGTACAAAGAAATCATTAATTCTATTGATGAGTTGTGCAGATCTCTGAAAGAACTTAAGGAAATTAAGGTAGGGCGTTTTTTTTTAATATGGAGAATGTGTTGCATCTGCAAAAATTTATCATGCTTAGTGTCTGAATCAGTACTTTTAGCTGAGGATCTTCTATGACAATATGAAGCATTTCTTAATTGTTCACTTTTCATTATCTTCAGTAATGATTGTAATGAATCAATGAAGAGCTACTTGTTTGTACACTGTGTAGTCCTCCAATTTCAATTTAAATTAGAAAAGGATGGCTTATAAGATAAATATGAAAGAGAACAGCAACATTTTTACTTTAATATTCTGATTAAACTTCTCTAAGTGTAATTTAAGTAAAACCTATCTGCTGAGGAGGAATTATGAAAGACAGCTGAATGGGCTAGATTTCTGTAATAGACTCTGTCTACCCCCACTCTCAAAGTAACAACCAAAAATCACCCACATGCAGTAATAGCTGATGGACTAATTCTTCTGTGAAGTTGGAACAGTTAAGATTCTTAAATATTCTGCTCTTGTTGATATTGAATGTTGTTTCACCTTTTTGATGAAATTATATTAAAACTGATGAACACTAAAATTATCCATTACTTACAAGCAGTAGGAGATGCCAAAAATACGAATGAGTCGCAGAAGTCATTAGACAAATGGAAAGAAGGCTTTGCCTTGCGCTGTGACCATAAAGAAACTTCAATATAAATGCCAATTAGGTTTTTCAAAGTTCTCCCAATCCATGTGTTACATAAATGCTATTGTGTGCAGAATAGTAGCCTCTGTCAGAATAGGGCTTAAACCTTTGATCTTTTTTGTTATCTGAACATCCCATGTATCTTTTCAAGAGAAGTGGAATTCCAAAATAATTGTAATATTTTGCTTTGAATATTTTTGCTAATTTCATATTCACCTGTCTTTAACACAGGTGTTTGGAGAACAGTTTGGGTTTTTTTTACACTGAACCGTTCATAAACTATCTACTGATTAACCTTTAATTTAGACAATTCTTTTAAAAACTCAGTCAAAAAAGAATATTACAAAAAACAAAACCAAACAAACCAAAAAACCCAAAAACCAAATAAACCCAAACCAAACCAAAACCCACAACTTCCTGCAATAGAGAGTAGTTCTGCAACTTTTATAAAATAGAAGTTATATCTTGCTAATATGCAGTATTCTGAGATTTTAAAACTAGTATTCTTATTGAATGTTTCCAGAGTATCTCAATAGTCATTTTCTGTATTTTATGAATAACAACTCATTCAGCAAATTATCTACACAGATAGGTGCCATGAGTATGGAATGCCATGACTATGAAGTCAGTTTCAATTCCTGTGATCTTTTTTTTAAAGCACAACAAATTGAGGGGAAATGTATTGCACAATCTTTTCTGATTTTACATGGCTGTTGAATGTCAGAAGAGAACAATGCTTGGATTTTTCAAGTGAAAATTAAAGACTACTTTTTCTTCAGAAAAAAAATAGATTGTACAGATCACACAGAATTTTTCACTTGTTTAATGCTAGAATGGAAAATTAATACAGCACTTTCTTATAAGTACTTATTTAGGACTGTAACTTTTGGCTGGACAGATAAAGATGTGAAATCCACAAAATTGTAACTATAAAATTTTTGGTTTTCCATATGTTGTACCACTGTGATGTTCTTTGAAATCTGTAGATTTCTTCCCTGTCAATTTTAAAGAATTCAAGAAGTCTACATAAGATACAGTATGGCTATCCAGATTTCTGTTATTTAAGTACTTTGTAACCAGCTGTGCCGTCTTTGAGGCTTAAGCTAGAAATAAGTATTAGCCAAAATGAATGGTAAAGTAGTTGATCTAAAGTACATTTAGTGGTTACTGACTGTCCAGATGCAAGTTGAAGGAAGGAGGAAAACAAGAATAAATGCAAATTTTGCCTGGCTATGTTTTATGCTTAGAACACATTCTCGCCTTTCCAACTTTTAGACAAATTTTAACATTCTAGAGACTTACAAAAGCTTTTTTCTCCTTATAACCTGTTTTCCTTAAATCCTCTCCTTTTTTTTTTTTTTGTTTTGTTTTTGTTATTTATCATTTGTTTGGTTTTTTTTTTTTCCTAAAAATGCCTTTCTCTTAATCCTTTATTTTCCCTTAATTACGCTGGGTACAAAGTGGTTAATATTCCTCAGATTCTTGATGAACCACATGAATTCTTCAGTCTTTGGTGTATGATACTTTCCCTGCCTTAGTTTTGAAAAATGATGCTGTTGCTTGTCCAGGAGTAAATGAATAAGGTTACGCTGCATGTTTTTTCCATAAACAATTTATACCTGTGCTAATGACAGGTTTTAGATAAGATTTTCACTTTCTTCCCTACTACGTTGTACAGGGTGTGTCAATATGTAGCAAACAATTGCTACCTTCTACTGTGTATAAGCTTACTTAATTTTCTTTTCACATGTCAGAAAGATGAGTTTTCTGAAAAGTTGATTACTGCTCAAAAAGAAGAAAGAAATGGTCAAGAAGCATGTGAGACTGTTATTAAGGACAAAGCAGAGGAACAAAAGCAGCAGGTTAGTTAATTTTTTATTTTTTTTTTTTTATCTAGAACTTTGTTTCTTAAAAGGCTCTGTGTATTGCTGGAAGGTTTCTGGCTTTTCTGTCTTAAAGCCTCCCTCAAGATGGATGTTATCACTGTACTCTTGGTCATTTCCCTTTGTCTTCTAACCAATCCACATATTCTTCCCTATGGATTTTATTTTTTCCAGCCTTTGTTTCAGTTGTCTATGTATCTCTCTCTCTTTCTAAAATAATATTCTGTTAATAATCTTTTACTGATTTTCCTTTGGTCCTATTGCCACGGAACTTTCAATTGTGGCCAATCCTCCTTTCTCAAGGGAGAACATGTTCTGCTCTCTCCCTTATAACAAGACTTAAGGGAATATAGAAGTAATTTTCTATTACTGCTTAATAGCAGTATTTCCCAGAACCCTAATATTCATATAATCCCTAGTGAAATTATTTGGTTTACAAGTAATATGCAAGAAGGTGAAGCCTCATAGCTCAGAATTTGAACTAACAGTGGAACTCAGAATTCTTTGTTGAATTCTTAAAGTCTTCATCAGGAAAAAAAGAGTGTTTTTTAAACATTTTTCTTTCAGATGTCATCAGATAAATTGCTTACAAATTCTGAAAGCATTACTGAGAAGACGAATAATATGCTGTCTCTTACGAACACTGAAGAGGTATCTCCTGTTCATGTAGATATTTATTTTTTTTTATTAATCAAATGATGGGCATCATTGTGTACATTCAAGGAATTTTACGCCTTAATTCATTGATTCTCAATTCAATGAGATGTTATAGATATTGGTTGATAAATATTGTTATAGGTTAGTGGGCTTCTCTCATTTACAGTATTAAAAAAGTTCAATGTAAAATAAGCACAGAATTGCTTCAGTTTTGCAAGAGTGTGAATAGGAAAGCAGTCATGGTGAAAACAAGATGGAATACAACTACAGCTGTCAGCAGTTGAGTACAACATAATGGCACAGATATCTATTGTATTCTTGGTGAAATATGATTCACAGATAATCTTCTGTACTGTTGGTACAACACATCAAATTAATAAAAGAACTCAACATCAAGTAGTCATTTTCACTCTCACCTCAAAGCATTGATATTTCAGTTGCCAAAACTGCATGCTGCAGAGATCATAAATAAGTTCCAAAGTATGGATTGCATGTTGAGGACAATGGATAAAAGGAAATTAGGTGGTGAAATACTGGGTATGTATTCAGAATGATAAAAGTCCTGACAGACAAGCATGGTTTATTCATGGATATATAGGAAATGAATATTAAATGTCCCAAATTATCAATGAATAAATGCAGGCAATACAAAACCAGACCTATGTTTCATGAGATTAATTCCTTTAGCTTAAAGAACATTTTGAAGCCTTGGGATCCTGGATGTAAATATCAATAAATTACTATGTGAAATAAGTATATGGTAAATTGGAGTGGATGGTAGTATACCTAATTCTTTAGAAAGGTAAGATACCTTGATAATTGATTTAGAGCTCTATAGTTTCCATTTTGCAAGCTGGTAACATAGACCAATACTACAATACATAAAATGGTGATTTGTGGAAATTCAACTACTATTAACATTCCCTTCAGTTCAATACAGGGTGTCTTGCAATTTGCTGATGAGCCAGAATTGGTTACTAACTAATTAATTTTGTTACTTCCATTCCAAGTCAATAGGAGTTTCACCATTGACTTGGAGCCCAGATTTCACTCAAAATTTTGTGACTGTTCCAAAGAGCCACCCTCAGGAGAATCACCTCACCCAGCAGATGTCCATAGCCCTGTTTTCTGTTTTGCTAGGCCACAGTTTTGTCAATCCTTGTCAGAGTATGCTGCAGCTGCCAAGGGGAAAAGGAAAGGGTATGCGAAACAGCCAATATCAGATGTGAAGTATGGCAGCTATGATGCCTCCACCCTTTTCATCACTCCATACTTCACTTAAAGAAGCAGCAGGTTCTTCTCACTAGAGCTTTTCTGTCTTCCATTTCTATCCTTTCTGAGGAAAGACCTGGCCCATCCCCAGCCTCTAGTCTAGTGGGCCAGCAATCTTTAATTTTGTCTATAGTTCTGCAAGCTTTTTTTTACAAGCAGTTTTAATTTGCTTCAGTAGTAAATGCTACTCTCTAAAAAGAGTCCTGGACTTTCTTGTGGCACATTCATCCTCATGCTGCTTTGATCCTAGGTGACACACCAGGGCTAGAAGTCCTCCTGCTGCCAAAGCCTTTCTGACAGCTTGCTCACTCACTGCCTACCTGTCATTCTTTTCCCCAGTATTTTCCCAAGGGTCATTTTTCTGCAATGGCTGAAATAACTGTGTTTAATTCTGTGATCTCCAGGTGAGGTGACCATGAAACTGACAGCACATCCCTACACTAAGATCCTAGATTAGTCACTGGAAGGCTCCTACATTGTTGTGGCCTTCCCGTAGTTACCCAAATGTGTGCCACACTGTGTGCGTGTGCATGTGCATAGACTCCTCAATAGACAAAATTAATCTAGGCTATTGATTTCATTCAGGCAGTAGAGAACGGCTGTTCAGAAAGTTTGACCTATGTTTTTTAAATATACCTGCTCAGAATTTAGCATTCTAAAGAATATTTCACCTTGTTAATAGTTAATCAGATTTGGTTTGTTAAATTTCTTAGAGCAGTCAGACCAAACCAGCCAGAATTTACTATTGAGGTGCCTATTAAAGCTTAATTTGGGAAAGACTTGCAAATTTGGTCAGGCATAAAGCTAAGAGAGCTACTTAGAACAATGCTGTTAAGATTAAAAGAGCTGGGTGACAGTTGAGTTTTCAAACCCTAGTAAAATATATAATTAATTTGAATTAATATCTAAAAATAACAGTTTCTTAGGAATAGTTTAAAATTAGTTAGAATACCAATAAAAAATTCAATATGTGCAGAAAGAAGTAATAATTCAGTATTTATTGTTTTCCGAATAATTGGAAAAGGGAAAAATTGAGGCATCTCACCGAATTGGAAAGTCAATTCTAATTTATCACATTTATCCATGATATCCTCATACTGAAAGACACCTTGGGGTTAGAGTTCATTGGGGTTAGAGTTCATCAGGGGATGTTTGTAGAAAATGCATTTAATATTCAAACTTTAACCCACAACTGAATTGAATTATTTAGTAAAACAGAGTACAATTCCAACTTTATTCCAGTCATTCATTCATGGATCTAGCATGAATCATATAGCTTTGAAATAATAAATGTATTAACTTGGAAAAGCATCTGTATTAAAACTAACATATCTACAGGATGAGGGGACGTATGAGGTTCTATTACTTCTTTCTTTTATTTTGTTAACCTACTTGTCAGTGCATAAAATTTTATTTAGAGCAATAAAGCAAACACAAGTAGGCAACACCATGTGCCCCTGCACTTTCATACTTGATACTACCAAGGACACCTGGTTTGGAAAGCAGTGACATCCAGTGTATCAACCAATTGATTTGAGTGAACAGTTTATAGGCGATAGAAATATTGCTTTTTGTGTAGAAGTCAACAATGAGAGAATAGCGTAAGAAGACATTATTAACATTATTAGCACATTTGCTGAGAACTCTGACACAAATGAAATAGACCTAAATATGTAGTTAGACATTTATATAAAAATCAAGAGGCAGAGAAGTAATTAATGAAGCAGATATTATCTTTCATGCTTTGCAATTGAAATTAATTCACTTGTGACACATCCTATTCTTTTAGAAACATGATGAGAGGGATTTTCTTCGTTCACTTTGGATCCAAGGCAATATAAAAATAATTTTAACATTTTTTTTCTGTTAATGTTTGGACAAGATCTTGAAAGAGCTGGCAAAAAATGAGGGAAATATAAAATGCTTGGAAAAATATCTGAATGTTACTAGTTTAATTCTGTAGCTCTTGAACATGACTGGTACCTCTCAAAGAATCACAGTCCAGTAACTTCGCCTTTGATATATTTTTATTGGTATGTAACTGCTTCCCATTTAGATGTAATTAGGCCACCTTCTTCTCCACCTTCCCCTTCCAAATGCAGGAAATCTGCAGGTTGACCTTGGTTAATAGAAAGGGGTACTTTTTTTTTTTATCATTACAGTTTTAATAAATGCTTATATATAATTATATCTGCTAGAATCTCTCCAAACTGTTCAAAATTTCAGCTAGCTGCTGCAAAATTTTCTGATTAGTTGTCCTTCTCCACGAAATACTTTCGCTTCTCAGAATACATTACACTTCATTAGAAAAATATTTCAAATATTGTTGCTAGCTTCTGCATGAAAAGACAATGTATAGAATAACTCATTCTCTCTCTCTGTTTTTCTTCCTCTTCTCCCTCCCCTCCCTCTCCTCTCCTCCCTCTTCTTTCTCCTCCTAATTTAAGGACAAGAATAAATTGGCTGATATTCCAATTATCTGTCCAGCTGGTGAGGATCTTGTTTCACAGGACACAGAGCTGTCATCTTCAGCCAAAAAGGATGGTTTACAGACTGAATTCCTGGCAGAAGAAATAGCCTCGGGAGATGAATATGAGTGTATATCACCTGATGATATCTCTTTGCCACCGCTTTCTGAGACACCAGAATCCAACCTCTTACATTCTGAAACAGAACTAGAAGAGCAGTGCTGTTGTAGTTCTCATAGTCTGCATGTCAGTTCCTATAGCTTGCAAATGCAGAAAACAACTAGTATTAAAAAAATGATGGAATCTTCTGATCTCTTAACAAATTCTGCTTATGCTGATGCTACAAATAGTAGAATGGAAAGCCCATCAGATCAGTTTGAGAAGTTTTGTATCTCTTCAACAGATTCTGATCCAAAAGTCAGAGCAGTATCTCCTTTGACTTGTAGCTTACAAGGAATATCTGAAGCTAGCAGCGCTTCCTGCACTATAAATGCCAAAATAGTATATAGCATGATGAGTGAAGCGCGCAAAACACATTTGCAACACCCTGAACTTTGTAAAAGCATGGCAGAAACACAAGAACAATTGCATGACTTGAATAACTGTACTAAAACCCAGGGCAGGCTGCATGCTTTGCCTGATGCATTCTCAGGTTTCGTGTTTCAATCAGACACCACCAGAAGCTGTCAGAGGCAGATGGTCACCCGAGAAGAGATTAAAAGTTCATCAGAAAAGAACAGCATGGCCAGCCTAACTGGACAGGTGCCTAACTTCTCCCAGCTCCTGTCTAACAAAACCGTCATGGAAGGTTCTCCAGTAACTTTGGAAGTAGAAGTAACGGGATACCCAGAGCCTACACTGACATGGTAGGTAGCTTATAATGACAAGTAGTAAATATATCGATTAGCAAGAAGCCTAGACCATTTATAACCAAATGAGTTAATCTATAGACTAGAATAGGCTTGTACCCTTTCCCATCCACACTTTGCATGATTCCCACCTTCAAAATTACTTTTGACAATTAATCTACTTGAAATAATCTCTCTGTACTTAATTTTATGAGTAATGAGAGCATCAAACTACTGCAAGCATATCCAATGTTTTTTAAGCATATATATCATATAGTTTTTATATTCTGGAATATGACATTCCACTTGTTCAATAATTTCTTAAAACAAATGCACACTCCAGAGTTACCATAAGTAAATTCACCTGCATTTTCTCAGGATCTTGGTACCATATATGGACAGACAGACACATGTATCTACATACACTCTAATATTTATATAGCCACTACATATACAGAGACACATATTTATGTATATGTGAGAGTCAGGTGTTGAAAACTGGAGAGAGATTATAGGTTAAAAACCAAAAATCTCCAAAATATCTACTCTAAGAGAACCAGTTTTTCTGTATTTATATATAAATGTTTGCAATCTCTATCTCTCTTTCAATCGCTGTATCTCAAATTACTTTTTTTTAATTGCATTTGCAAGAAATACAGGTGATGTAATATAAACATCTTTTAAGATGGCTTTTTAAAGTTCCCTGCTGAAGGGAATAGGGACTGAAAGAGGGGCAGGATTTCAAGATTTTGGTAGTAGTCCTTTGTGTTGGCATATTTTCCTAAAATATTACCTCATTTGTCATTTCTCCACTTCACTAGGCTTACACAATTGAGGCCTTTCTTTTAATGTATAGAAATGAGATATGCCTCTTATTGAAAACATTTTGATGTTGATTATACTCATAAAGGATTAGGCAAAGTATAGGCTTTTAGTAAGCTTCAACTTTCTTCTATGGTCCTGAGAAAAATCCTGGACACTGCAACATTGGTGCTGTACTGTGTTGGTATCAATAAAGTTACTTTGTGTAAAATCTTGGTATTCTACACTTTGAGGAATATTTGTTGGTGAAACGAGGTGCCTTCAATTTTATTTTATCATAAGAAAGTATTCATTTAGTTCAAAAATATGTACACTGTTGATATATGGTCTTTTAAAAACTAACATTCAGCTGAAAACTTTTATGAAATTTATGAAAAATTTACAAAATTTATGAAAAAAAGCAGGGTTTTGCAATTAAAAATTCACCAATACCATCTATTTTGTACTGATGTAGACATTTTATTAGACATACACATGGAAAAGCACTTGTGTGTTTCTGTTATGTTAGATGTAGCTTATGCTGAAACATATGAAGCATAAAAAGTCATAATTTTCTCTTCCAGTATGTAAATTAGGAGTCAACAATGACAGATCGTCAAGGGTTAGAATATGACACCACTTCTCTGGCATAACTCCTGATGCATTGTTCTTTCCTGTTTCCTGATGGGTACTAAGTAAATATTAAGTGAACTGGGGTGGAGGAACAGGTTCCTGACCTTACTGAGGAAGACACAAGTTTAGAAAGTTTGTATGTTGCTTCCACATCTTAAGAGCCTATTCACATGTTGAATGTAGAATGACTCAACACCTTATTAGCAAAAATATTTCAACACAGAACTGAGGGCTCAGGACTTCATGCCACACCCTCCATGAAGTTATTTCACTGCTGCTGCAGTGAGATAACTGTGACTTCTCCATTGAAAACCATTTTCAGAACCACAATTTCGAGTATTAAGAATGTATTATCCAGCAATCTGAATTGTTTAAATATTGATCCATATTTACATATAACTTTAAAACTGAGGAATGGGAGCATAGCAAAGAGCTCTATCTCTTGCTTTCGGTGTAGTGTTATAGGTAGAGGTTGTCTGATTTCGTGAAGTTCTGCTTGGCATACAGTGATATAAATCTGACTTGAAAACTGAATCTCTGCTTCAGGTACAAGAAGGGCCAGAAATTGACTGCAGATGAGCACTTAAAGCTTTTGCAAAAGGAGACAAAGCATACTTTGTTCATTCAGAAGGTGTGCGATAAAGATGCTGGCCTCTATGTTGTTCGGGCTAAAAATTTGAACGGCACTATCTCATCAAGTGCCATTCTCCATGTGAAAGGTAACAGGCCACTTATTACAAGAATAGACTGGATGATGGTGTGTGTCATCTATATTAGCGTATCACTAATGTACTGGCTATTCACAAAATAAGTACAATATTGATTGCACTGGACTTAATTCACACATGCAAGACATCATTACATTTCTTTTCTTAAACTGCATCTCTCACAATCTGTACCAAACCACTTTTATGTCATACTCAATATATTGCTTGTTTCTTTAATACAAGTATTATGTGCTTGTTTTCCTTTCTCATAGTGATGTTGAGATACAAAAGTTACAAATATTGTCTAGAATCTGAGGCAGTTTTACTTTCTAAAAATGTTAGTATTACAAAATGGACAAAGGAAACAGTTTTAATGGTTATGGGTATTGTATGTCTTAAAGAAATCATACCATTCGTGATTGTGCTGATACAGAGCAGATCTAAATTTGTCTCAGCCCGGCAGATAGTCTCCACAAATGAAATTTGCGGTAGTTCCAATGGAGTCATGATCATCTGCACTACAAAGACTTGACCCAGAATCATCAGAATTTTTGTGAGTGGCATGTAGTATACAGTAGACCAAAACCCCAAGATGTTTACAAAATGAGATGTTCCAACATACTAATCTGCTTAGGTAGATGCTTATGATACTTTCACTGCCTCCTTACAAAATTAAAGACATAAATATTTCTAATAATCCACAAAATAGTTAGTGTAATACAAGCAAGATAATGGTTTATGAAATCAGTGTTTGTGCATGTTTAAAATTTTTAACACACTGATTTCAAACAAAACCAACCAAATTGTGGAAATACTCAAAAATGTGTATATACATACAAAAAAAAAAAAAAAAGTTTTCTTTCAGTCAAATAAAATTCTCCTATACCTTCAAAGCAGTAAATCCAAACCAGAAGTTTGTTCACGTACATGTTGTGTTTCATTCTTGACAAGGAAAACCACAAGTATTTTTTTTTTATTAAAGAAGACATTTGTTCAAATATTTGATAAGTGACATATCAGTGCCAGGAAATATTTCATTTATAAATCCTCAAATGTAACTTCATTAGCTCCAGTACTTGTTGTATTTCTACAGTAAGAACAACTGACAACTGCTACATGATTTTTCCGGCATCTTTGATTTGAGTTTTCATATTAAATTGTGATGGTGCAAAGAGGAAATGTATACTTTCTCTTGCATAATTTGCTGAAATGAAGTAAACCTTTTACTGTGTAGCATGCTATGAGCAGAATATATATTGCAAATTGTCAGAGGTCAGTGAGCTTGAAGACTGACATTTAGCTATTTTGGCCCAGTGACTGCAACTTTATTAAAATTCCTGTTACTTTGAAACAGGAGAAGTTCTCGAGGGGAATATAACCTCACAGCAATATGAGAGGGAACAGGAGGAGGAGGTGGTGAGCAAATGGGGGAACAAAGTAAATTCTAACTGAAATTGGCATTACCTTTAATGAACAACTTTCTGAGTTCTGTCATCTCCCAGAAATGTTGATTCATAAGAATTCTCTCAGATATAAAAATCACCTGTTTTCCTAAAGTGTATTTTTGACTTCACAATAAAGTTAATTGATAATTAATATGATTTTGAATGTTTCCATTTTCATAAAAGTAAAATTTGGTTTAGTGTTTTTGTGCACTTGTGACACTATGTATTGTTGCTACAAACATAGAGCAAAGAACCTATGTGAGCAAGCTGACTTGCATAAGTGGTACACTAAGCAGTAGTATGGTAAGATCAAAATGCCCATCTTACATGCTGCAGAACTGCCAGTGCTTGATAACTTTATCCTGTTCATAATACTAATTTTTTTTCTTTGAAAATGAGGTTTCTAGGTGATGGCTCCTCTTCAATCCTATTTTTTTTTACTAACAGTTGTCATCATTCAGAAATTTAAAGTAATCACAGATGTTCTTTTGACATGTTCTAGGTAACTTTATGCAACACTCAGGTCACCTTTTCATGCATTTTTGCCTTCAGTATTGAGGCTAAGTATATGCACACAGAAAAAATGGAGTAAAAGTGGAGATGTTCTTTTTCCTCTATTGCTTTGCCTCTTTCAGAATTAGGCCTTTAAATTAATCATTAACTGTCATAAGTCTTGTGACAAGGAAGAGTCAATTGTCTCTACAGAGATATTGGGCTCAAAGTTACATCTCTGTTTTAACTTGTGGATCTGTCATCTTGAAAGCTACGGAAAGGTCAGTGCTAGAATGTTTATTGTTCTCTTTATATATGGTCAGTGTGTGAATTCAGAGATATGCACTTGAGCTTTTTGGTTGGAAGAGCCATTTGTTCAGAAAAAGAAGGTAAGTCTCTGTCCTTCAGAAAGCAAGACTAGAGCTAGGAAAAATTTGTCTCAAACTGACTTGTAGTTCTTTCAGGAGAAAAGGATGTGAACTTTTCATCATGTCATAGAGCAAGAATTGGAGGTAGCTCAGATCTAGACTAGTAGCTGGATCTGTTTGTTTGCTGGCACTTATAGAAAGACTGTTCACTATTTATGATAACTCTACAAGTTAAAAAGGCAACAAACAAACACGCAACTAGTGGAGATTATGGGAACAAAATCTTTCCCTGTCCTTTTAAGACTTTCTGATGCACATCCAGGCTCCTAGGGTAATTAATACAAGGGAGCAAGCATGCAAGCAGCATACACATATGATTAAATCTGCTTCTATTAACTTCATTTAACAGGCGTTGGAAAAAGTGGGAGAGATCTCAATTACTTCCTTTATCTTAGAAATGGCAGCCAGAATACAAGGCTAATTTACAAAATTGTGAGAGTAAGAGATGCAGCTTTGAATCCAAGTGGGATATATTCCACTTTTTTTTTTTTTTCTTTTTCTTTTCTAACAGTATTTAGAAGCTAGCCAGTGACGTAGCCTTTTATTGGAGTTTGGCCTACATCCCAGTTCAAAGCATAACAGGGAGGACTGTCATCTTTCCTCTAAGAGGGGAGGAGTTAGAGAAGCCTTAGTGAGAGAGTAAATTTTATTCCAGCATTTACAAATCTATGCTGCATATGCCTATGAATAAGTATATTCTGCCTTTATTAAAATTCTGACTACATATCATGCTGCATATATCTAATTGAATATACATATGTTTTGCTCTCTTAGCAGAAAAACATTTAAAAACAATAAAATGATTTTTTTTTCTTCTGATTTATGGCTTAAATAGTCCATTAAATGACCTTTATTGCTAGAGTTTATATTTTTCTGATCTATTTTTCTCCTTTTTTCATCATATTTTGAAAGTACTATTGGTAGATCACATACTGGATAAGACATAAAAGTAGTTTATCTTAATGGACTTTTGCAAGGCATGAATATCTGAGACTTGGTTTAGGATTATATGCTCCAGGAAGACTTTCTAGATGAGGAAGCTGTATTGACATGATGACCCTGTAACTGTTTACTGCTATGATGAGCTCTTGAAACAGCACTCATGCTCAGTTTTATTTTTAATCTACTTCTATCTAGAAAATCACTAAAGGAAAGATGTCTCTGCCCACAAAACTACAAAACCAGAATGGTGGTGAAACGCTGTACTTGGTGAGGTTACCACTTGTTTTCCAGCTTGAACCATAAATGCATGTTGTAACTGAAAAATTAGCCCAGATTTAAACAGAGCCTCACAGAAAACAGATCTCAAGGGTCATCTTGTCTTCAGCTATGCCAAGACAAAACAAAATTATTCCACTGGGGAAGGGTAGATTAATGCAGAGTACTTTGCACATCTTGGATGAAATTATATGGGTCTAAAGTTTATATGGAAGATCCCAACAGATCACCTGTCAGCCTGTTCAACTGGGAAGCCAGTTGCCTTTCTAAAGAAAGGGAGCCTCAGTATTGCTCTTGAGTTTAAAAGCAGCTGTGAAGTGGTTTATGATTTACTCCCATGCCAATGCATCCACTTTCATTTTTACTCAAACATGTTATTTGTAAAAAGTAAGCTTCCTACTACTGGATTAAATCTTGGAATTGAGTTCCTATTTAAATGTTAAATAAGATCTCTCAATTTTGACTTGTGAGAAGAAAGTGAGATGTAAATGAATCCAGAAATTAAAATCTAAGTATATTATTATTTTCAAGAGTACGCACAAGTATGACATTCATGTTATTGCTGTATAAAAGACATTGTGAAATAGTAAAAGATCAAAACACCTAGTCAATTCTGAGATTTTTGTAATTTTTGCAGAGTCAGGTCTTACGATTATTAAATGCAAAATGATATAAATATAAGGCCAGAAATTGCCTTAGCACATCTGTAGATTTTAACAAATCATTTATTCATTATATCTTTCCTTTGAGAATTTGAACATTTCTGTGTATTTGAGAGTAACAAAACTTGATTTTGTGAGTATAGCATTGCATCTACTTTAATCAGTTCAAAATAAAATAGTTTTAAATAAAAATTTTTAATAGGCACGTGGATACCAGCCACATTTATAGTTGCTGCAAGATTTTTAGAAGAGAGAGATTAGAGATACCAGATACACAGCAAGATACTGAAAGTCTCCTGGGTTTAATTCTTTGCTTTGTAACCAAACGTGTACTCAGTGCTGATTATTGCTGTGTTGGCAATACCCTTTATTTAAAGACCCTAACAAATGCCCAAAATATTTTGCTGGAAAATTTCTACTGTTTTCTGTTAAGATCACCTTAAGAAACAAAAGTAACAATGATGTAGTCTCATGATACAGTAATACTTTTCTGAAAGAAAACCACAGTCACTCTGTTTCAGGAATAATTTCAATGTAATAAATGTAATGCTTATCCCCCCACACCCCCCCTTTTTTTTTTTTTTTGTTTCCTGTTATGCATGCTTAACTTGCTCCTTTTAACCATACTGTAGAAGTAGAGAATACTTCTAGGTGTTTTGTATTCTTTTGGTTCTGCTACTTTCTTGTTTTGCAGTGCTGAGTTCCCCTCATCAGTCAGTTTTGAATGTACAGTTACTTCAAGGCCTCAAGATGTTAAAAATGTTTACAGCTTCCTGATTGCTCTCTTAAAGAGTAGACTTAAATCTCAGTATCCCTAGTCTTACAAAAAATATATTATACTTGGGCATATTAGTTACCTAACCTCCCTTCCTCTTTTCCCATGTGCAGACACTCATTAAGAAAATAAGTGGTGAATGAGATGATTGACTACAAGATGGGGAGCTCTGTGAAAGGGGTATTTACACAAGTTGCATAAGTTTAAAGGGGAAAGGAATTAATTAGTTTCATTTTCTAAAAGAAGCAGACTGTCTGAGAGCCCAGGTGTGAATCAGTAGGCAAAAGGAGGATGAGGCATTCTCCTAGTTGGCTTTGGATCAGATGTGGCTGGAGCTGCAATGGAGAAGGTGGCTTCTTCTCAAATGACTGGTAAGGTATGCCTATTTCTGGACCTTTTTCTGGAGATTTTGCTAGGGTGAGCTAGAAATTTTTGTGTATGTCTATCTTTTGTGGCTCAGAGGAGCTGTGTCTTTAAAATTTACTAAGACTTCCTTTAATGAGGCTACGTCATAGGATTCAAGGGGACTGGAGGTCTGGATTATGGATATTTCAGATTAATTGGGTTATGAGACCCACTTGATATTCCTTAATAAAATTCCTTCTGACTACGTTAGGAGCTTCACTGAGACAGTGTCTTCATCTAGAACAATGCTGAGCTAATCCAAAGTCTCTGTACAGAATGGTGTGAATCTCAGTCTAGACTAAATTTTTAGAGAAGATTGATACGGTAGTTGATAAACTTGCTGATATCAAATTTCAAGACATCAGAGATTGGAAATTACATGCCCAGAGTAAATAGATTAAGAATAACTGTAAACCAAAGTAATGAAAAATGGCTGCTGAAAACATTTTGGCTTGACTTGGTGTACTACCGGTGTGTGAAAGAGACTTGGGGCAAGGGTGAAAGCTGTATGATAAAGCCAGATGCAGGTGATCTCTCTATCTGCAGTTTTTGCATTGCTCTAGACTGATGAGTTTTTCTTGTTAGTTCTCCAGTTTGCAGAAGAACTCTACTGGTTCCTACAAATAACTTATGTAATATTTAATATTTGACAGTTTTTGTCTGAAGCCATCAGTATGGAATTTCAGAACCCCTGACTACCTGAAATGCTTTTCCTCCACAATACAGACCTGCTCTTTTTCACCTTTGTGGTTCATGGCATATCCAGCCAAGAAATTTTTAATTGACAAGTTGCCTTAGCTTATTCTGAATTTTCACTATGATATCATGGGAAAATCATTGGTGAAATAGGACAATCCATTCCGTTTTGAAAGTTGGTGTCAGAGGATGAACTCTTCTTTTACACCAGATTTTGTTTCCCTGTTGACTTTCAGCCTGTCCCTGAAAGAGTTATAGTATCTGTCACTTCATGGTCTTCTTTGCACATACTTTTCCCTTTGCTCTCTAGAAACTCATCATTTTATTTCTTATGCTCTGCTGACTTACTGATCCATAATCAAGCTGAGGTATGATAGTTATCAGCATCCCACCCAGGTGATTTTGTTTTGTTTTGTTTGTTTTTAATGGCAAAAACCATCTAAAACCCATCCTTGTAAGAGATGCAGCCTTTCTTCACAAGGTAATACAAAGTGCACAAGTAATAGAATTCAGCCAAAAATATCCCAAGGAGTGGCTGATGCCTGCTTCATGTTTTCCAGAGGAATACAAGCTAATTCTGCACTTTTTGTGGCTTATTGCCAGCTGCCTGCAAAGAGGAGGCAGGGGTGTAAGTTTGATTCTCTTGCTTGAAGTGAAGCTGCAGATTCCAAATTTCTGTGCCTCAGGTGCATGCAATGCAATGGTGGCGGCAGCTTTCACATGCTTTCAACAGCTAAGGACTGAGCTGTTTGAGCTGCTAGGACTGGCTAATACAGATCTGAGTATGAGAGTGTAAAATTCATATACTTCTGCATATATTGTGGCCTCAGTCCTACAGCACATGGGAATAATATGAAAACAGCTATGTTTGAAAGCTTATTGCAGGTAAGGACTCACCTAAGCAGTGGATTTATTGATACAGTGGATGAAAATGTCTGACTCACCATGCTGACACATTTGGCAGAAATAGCCATGGGCTCAGTATTTTTGGGCTCAGAAGTTGCTGGGCATCTTTGTGAGATACACTGAGTTTTGTTTCACAATAGCATAAAGAAACAAAATTTCATCCTAAAACAGTCGAGTAAGGCTGGTGTAGTTGACAGCAGTTCTGAGCTCTGCTATTTATCACACATTTCAGCAACTTTCCATTTCTGAGAAGGCCAGTGATGACTTTTGTTAAATAATATGGACACATGTTAGAACTTATAGTTAAGAAGAACAAAAAGACACTCTTTCTATGATAGAAATGCAGAACGTTCATTTTTGTTGTAGTACATGTTTTTGTGTGTACTTCTGTGTGTTAACATCTACTGCTTTTGATTCCCTGTGCCAAGAATACTTAGTCTGAGTTCCGAAGTCATCGTCTTTTTTTACTGTGGCCCTGGAGGTGAAATGTAAGTGGAACCCCAGGTAGTTGTACAGCAATTGAGTAAATCCAGTTTTACAGATCATTACGTTACATGTCACATGAAGCAATGCTTTGATTCAGTACAAACTGATGCTGATGACTGAAATTTCTTCAGACAGTTTTGATGGGTTAATTTATATTAGCCAGGCCTTATACTGGCTTAGATGTCATCTGTCTTCCCACAGTTGGCATGAAACCAGCACAAACTCAATCTCCTGCATTCTGCTTATTGCAATAGAAATGCAGTTATTTGCCAATCTGAATCAGATTTGTACTGCGTGATCTAGGAGTACATGGTTTTGGTTTTAATGATGGCCAAAATAATAATCTTGATCAAAGTGGTACACAGGCCACATTCTGGCCTTCCTTTTTTTTTTTTTATTTTTTAAATAATTTTTTTGACTAGAAGAACGGGAAAAAAAAGTGAAGAGCGTGATGTACAACAATGCACTAAGTGCAAAAGTTTGGACTCATGACTTTGTTACTTCAAATTGGTGGAGAATATTTACTCTTTCACCTTCACTGAAACATGATAATCCACATAGACTTGCCTACTACCCACAGAAAGAACATTTAGCATTACTGTGGAACTAACATCACTATGCCGATGCATGAAATTCTTGTGTGCTTAATATACATATGTTTCCACAAACCATATTATATAGATAAACAATGTCTGCCTAGTAACTGTCTTGCAAATATGTTATCCTAAATTCCAGGGACCAGTAAAAGCTCCCTTTGTCATGCATTTTGTTGAGCTTTATAATTATGAGAACAGGTTTGGGGTTGGTTTTGTTTTTTTCAGTTGCTTTAGTTGTGCCTTTTAAAATACAATGAATATAATTTTTCTTTTTCAGTACAAGGAAAACAGCCAAACTTCATACAAAAATTTGGACATACAACTCTACAAGAAGGCGAAGATTTAATCCTGCATTGCACTATACATGGAAAGCCTAAACCACAAGTCTGTTGGACAAAGGATGATACTCAAGTGGTGTCTGGAGACATCAGTGTATGTTCTAATGCTCTTGAAATATTTCTAGAGAGAAAGAAAATATATTTTACTTCATGGTTTTAATACTCTCCTATGTGCATTTTATTGTTTTACAGATTGAGAAATTAGGAGATACGTATTACCTTTTAAAAAGAAATGTAGTGCTTGCTGATACTGGGAAATACATCTGTGTTGCCAGCAATGAAATTGGAAAGGCACACTGTTCTGCTTTCGTAACAGTCATAGGTGATTCATCCTGCCAGCTGTGTGCTTTTAGACACATTGTTGCAATATTAAATGAATACCTTGTTTCTACTTACTAATGTACATGTTTTGTTTCAGAGAAAAATAAAATCCCAGAAATTTCCACTGTAACTCAGGCTAAATCAAGATGGGAAGATAGGTACTTTTCAGATGTGAATGTCTCCACAACTGACCTAGTACAAGCCCAGGACACACATTGTGTGCAAGATCAAAGGCTAGTGGATAAACATCTCCCAGTAAGGTAACTTGCAGCTTACTCTGTGCTACATTTTGTAATACTCCCATAGTCGTAAGGTCCTTCATTTACAAAACATGAGTCAAATGCTCTTTCTCATCCTGTGAATTTTTGTATAATATAAAGTGCATAATGTGTGACTGCTTTTTCCACTTAATTCTTCATCAGAGGATATGCAAATCTGTTAGATGAAAGACTTTGTAATACAACAGAAAATGCAATTTGTGCAGTAAGGTATTTGGTTTGGTGAAATATCTTTTTAAAAATCTAGATATCTTAATCTAGATAGTAATGTAAGGTTGAACAGCTCAAAGATACAAAGTATTGTAGAAATTCAAATTGATAAAACTACATGAACACGAAATTTCAGTAACAGAATATGTAAGTTTTCTACTAGGTGAGCATCTTATTTAAAAGAATAAATAGCAGTCCTAACAGCACAGAAACAGTCACTGTTCATTAATTGAGTAAAGATGAAAAAAACTTGCCACTGTGCAATTTCAGAAGATTTAATGAGACACATGAAGTCAACACTCCTGGTGCTGACTCCTTTTGCACAAGATTAAATCTTGCCTCCTGAATTTAAGCTCTGATAGCCTCCTGTAGTTTATGGTGCTAGAACTGCCAGCATTTTGAGTAACATATTCAGGGAGGAGATAGATTTTATACCCTGTGGCCATTACTAATCTGGTTCATTCTATTAGTTCACTGTTTCACTGGAAACATCAGACAAAATGAGGTTATGAAGGGATATAGATGGGGGTTAGAAAGAGACTGTGCACGTAGAAATAAGACATGCTGTCACAAGTTTTCAGTAGAAAATACCTAACAATTCTGTTGATAATATTTATTTCACAACTCTGAAGTTGGTAAGACTGCTTTACAGAGAAAAGCTGGTTTCATAATGATACAGTAAAATAACTTTCTTTCTAGAAGGTACGTAGAGCAATGCAATGTCAAGAGGCTCCAGGAGTTTGATGGTTTTAAAGAAGTGATGGGAAAGTGGGTTGATAATTTGTGGGATTGCTGTCAGGCTAGTCTTTCACAGTCTGCTCAAATTGTTAAGTTTACACTGGTCGCATAAAAATGCATTCATTGCCTGAGTGTCTGAATATTTTGTGAACTTTTCATATGTAGTGATTTCTATGGCAATAAGTAATACAAAAAAAGAGCAGTGTTCTTTTTTCTTTAGGTTTCTGAGGTTTGTCTATTTAGATGTAGAGCAACATAGAAAATGAAAATTATTGCATATGTTGATCCAAAAGCTGTTCTCTTTACATCATAAGCCCTCTGTACATTTTCCTTCCTGTCCAGCAGATCATGCATTGATTCCATATATTTTGTTGAGCTTTTTTTTCTATATTGCTGTGAGATGGCAGATATTATGGGGGGGGGGGGGGGGGAATAAAAATTTCAAATGCAATATCATTTTAATTTTACTTAAGACACATAAAGAATTCAGTATGAGTAAAACATGAGTTACAGTCCCTGGGGGTATTTAAAAGACCTGTAGGTGTCGTGCTTAGTGGCATAGTTTAGTGGTGAAATTGGTTGGGCTAGGCTAATGGTTGGAATCAATGATCTTAAAGGTCTTTTCCAACCTGAACTATTCTATGTAGATCATACAGAAAGGTCAAACTTCTAATTTTTCTCACCTCTTCCATTCTTTATAACTGAAATGCCCTATGGTTCTTCGTTATTGTCAGTAAGATAAGTTTTAAGATATTTTATGTTCTGTCTGGAATCACTCTTTATTTGATCTCTAATCTCATATTTTTTCAAGACCGCAGAGAACAGTTTATGCCAATCATCACAGTGTTGCTTATGAAAGGGAACACTACAACTTCCACCATTAAAAGTACAGGCAATATTAACCGAACTTTTTAAAACAGGTTTAAAGAGAAACTCTGGCTTCAAGGAGTGTATCTGGAACTTGAGAGGCCACAAGAGGTTAGCTTCAATTTGGAACATGATCCTGTTCTTCTCCTGCCTGCTGCAGAGAATCAGAAGATGGACTGAACTGCAAGATGCCTGATATATGAGGGTGTCATGTTGTTTGCTGTGTCTTTTAGTAGGTATTGGCTATGGGCAAGGAGAAGATGACTCTGAGTGTTGATTTATATCTAGGTTACAGTTTGTATTTGGTTTCTTTATAAATAAATCATTAATAAAATTCACCTGTGCACAGCATTTATCAGACAAAGATTTCTAATTTCTCGCAGCTTTGTTCTGGTTTGTTGGACAAATCTAATGGAAGATGATAATGGAAAAAAGAGACAGCCTTCAGAATTACAGATCTTAGTGATTCATCAGTACTCACCATCTTATTCTTCTACAAATTCCATTGATGCCACCAATTTCATCAACACTTCTTCCCACTAGCTTTTATAGAGAATTCAGACACAAATGAGGACTTAAAATGAGTTTATAACTACACATTTCTCCAGTTTATTAGACACAGTGTTTGTTATGTAATTTGTTACAGCTTTGAGACATTTTGAGGAGGCTGGGCATCAAAAGGAGTGGTTACTAAAAATAGCAAACCTTGTCTAATGGATGCTTAACACCAAGAATGTCTTTAGGGAAGAGAGTCTCCTTAAAGCAGCCTACTGGATAAGTCTTCCACTGTTCTGCTTCTGCTTTCAGGACTGGATTAGTGTGACAAAACAGTTCATTTCCCCTTGATGCCTGTCATTACAGTCCGAAGGAGAGGACTGTGAAGTGTTACCCACACTAGTTTCAAAGCTCATCCTTAGTTTAGCCAAGGACTTCCCAGTGATAGATTCTCTCAAAACCCACAGCATCCATTCATAGGTTAAAGAAAGCTTGAACTGAAATTGAATCTCTTGGACTGTAGGGCAGTCATTAACATGATGAAATTTTTGTCTTCATCTCTTGAATTCAGAATCTAGGTGTCTTTTTCACTTCACTGCAAAGCTTCTTGCAGAGAAAGAGGAGGACTTTTGTAGTGTCATCCATTTGCAGCACTGAAAAAAGTAGTTCAGAAAATGCCCATTTTAAATGGCTGTTTGACTGGCACAATAATCAACAGAACATCTAGTTAGACTTGGGAATAATTCTTCAGCTTGATTCTTCTAGTTCAGATTTTCAAAGTCCTACCTGTCAAATGATTTATGCTATTCAGACATGCTTCAGTGCACTGTGTATGGCTTGCCTGATACCGCAGGTACATGTGTGTCGTGCAAGTGTCTATTGTAAAACAGTTTGTCATTCTTTATATAAGTATGAATTAGGCCTACATTGGGTTTGTATACCAGAGCAATGCATTCACAATTCTCTCTGAGAGCAGACCGGGGTTCAAGCAGGGCAGCATCTTTGTGCTTCATCCGGGTAGATGTCAGCTGTGCTAAATTGGGGCTGAAATAATATTTTCAAGAGTTGCTTAAATCATAATACCAAAACATTAAACATTTGTCTCCAACAAGACACAGGTTGGCTGGTGGAAACTTAAATTTATGTCCATATTGAAGTACAGGTATAAAGAGGAAATGAGCTGAAAAAAAATATCATGTACATGTCTTCACCTGATCACGTAAATCACTTGCTTGACGTTATGGAAAAGTCAATGGCATCCTGCCCGCACCAGAGTCACAAGGCTGTGAATATGTGCACATAAATATAGTAGCTGAGGACTGAGTTCTTGCTCTGCTTATTTACCCTATATCTCTCACAAGCGGGTTTTTTTATTTTCCCCAAAATGGAATGAATGGAGACAAATACCAAACATCTTGTGGATCCCACGCAATTACCTTTCTTGGCATATATTGTTTATCTTTAAAGGTTTCACAGAAAATACTGTGTTGCTAACTGCAGTCACATTCAGAGGACTGACAAAGTACACATCAGACATCCCCCCACAAAAGTAAAGAAAAAACAAACTTAAAATTTATGGTTTTATCAGCTGGATTCCAGTATGGCATAAAATTTTTCCATTTAAAAATCTATTTTGTGTAAGTGAAAGTACAGAATTCAGTGCCTGATGATCTTGATTCCACAGCAAATTTAAGGCATAGAGTTCTTGCTTTTCCTCTTGATTGTCAGCCTGTAAGTACATCTTGGAAGTTTAATATGGGGTTTTTTTTTCCCCTTGATTCACAAAACTCAACTTTACTTAAAAAAAAAAAAAAAAAGGTGTTAATGATTTTCTGTATAGTACATGAAGCAAAATAGAAATCTGTTAATCTGTACTTCTCTATGGTTTTTTTTTACTAAATAGTAAAAAGCAGTGTTTGTAAACAGATAAGTAAAAAACCCAGAACCCTTTTTTTGTCGGTGAGGACCACAGCTATTGCTGTGTTTCCGGAGTGTGGTTCCATTATGAAACATGGTAAGTGTGTTTGTTTCTTTTCATTTTATAAATCTTAGATGCCCATGAATTTATTAAAAGATATGCTAAGTTTGTCAGGATGTATGTATCTATTAAATTTTAAGGACTATTTTGATGTTTGTTAAATTTGTTCCCAGTATTATGATATAAAATACTGTTTGGTGGAAGGAAGCGTAAAAGTTAGTAAATATATTCTTTACTCAGGGTTCAGGTTTTGTTATTAGGCCCTGCTTTCTAAGGTGAGGTGCTGAGGAAGTAATTTTTTCTTATTCTGCATATGTAAATGTGTGGGGACGATATATAAAGAACAAATATGCAAAGAAAACATGGAAAAAGCTATGTCTGCAAATATCTTCCTTGTATATTTCAAGGGAGATGATATGAATGACAACTATCAACATGGAGTGAATATAAACCCTGATAACTATTCTATACATGTTCAAAGCTAGTGACAGTTCCCAGTAAGTCATTCACATGTGAAATAGCTGAGGGTAGTTTCAAAAATTGCATAGTGCCTTAGTTATCTTTTCTGCTTTGGGAGCAAGTAAAACAATTTTTTGCAAGCAAGTTTTAGTTTATATTGAAAAAGAGTAATATATTTTGCATAATCAATTAAAATAGCTCAGATAAGAGATGTTAGCTTATGAAAATGCTGCACCTCTTCAGAAGCCAGCTGCAGTACACAAATGTAGATATTTTTGTAAATATACACAATAAACAGTACTTTGTAACGAAACCTTTAGAGTATTAAATAAATGCATTTTATGAACTTTATTTAAGGTTCTAAAGGTTTCATTACAAAGTACTGTTTATAGCATTTGCAGGGAAAGGGGAGCTGGTGAAAGCAGTGGGAATGTGTTTTGATTTCAGGTCAGAATTTAATGTTTTAACAGTTAAGAAGAAATTTTTTAGTTATTTCTACATTTAACAAAGGAAGGGGAGTGGAAAGAGAAAGCAGGTGGATTTTTTTCCTCAAAAGCAGATTTAAAAAAACCTGGAAATTCAGCATGGATATAACATCTAAATATATTGTTAGATTGTGTTTTGACAATTTTATAAGGATTTAGGACAGCATCTTATCAGTGAAAAGTTTTATTTAAAGTCACCAAATGACTCATGACTCAATTCTGCATATTTTTTAGGAGGCAGAGTGAAGTGAAAATAGTATATGAAAGGAGATACAATACACATTGCATAAAAAAGAACAGCACAAAGGATGAAGGGAGTGTGGGAAAATGGAAGTAGAGAAGGAAATAGGATGATTCTTATGCAGTTTGCAGAATAGTATCTGTAGACAGATTAGTGTGTATATAGATAGATATGTAGATAGGAAAGAAAGCTGGGTTTAGGCTATACTGGCTGTGCAACTAAAACACATAGTACACTACTACTGTTTGATAAATAAGAAAAGGAAAGATTGTAATTTAAAAAAAACCCCAACAAAACAAAACCAAAAACAAATTAAGAAATTCCACTTCAAAAAAGCACACTGAAAAATTGCCTAAGTGGCAGTTTTGAAGCTTTCAGTGTTCAAGGAAGAATTGATTTGTTTCTAAGCTCTGAGTAGATTCTTCAGCTTTCAAGTCTTCTTCACGTGGGCTTACTAAAGTAATCATTGTTTTTGTGCAGCTCCATTCATCGAGGCAATAGAGTTACTATAATTAATCAGTGAATTACATACAAAGAGGTTGCTGGTATCCACACCACAATGTTTCATTGTGTTGAAGATTACGTGCTATTTCTTAAATATATTGTTGGCCTACAATGTAATATGTATACTATAGTAATATTGGCAACATATAGTTTATACTTAAAACAGTAGCAGATTGAAGAAAATGCTGAAAATTTCATAACAATCTCCAATTCGTATGCCTGCTTGAAAAGAATGTCTTTGTTTTTGTCTGATTTTTCTTTGACCCTGAACTGAAGAAGTAATGTCATTTTTCTCAGCAATGTCTGTTGCACAGTAAGAAGACTGAAGTAATCCTGTTGCTTTTTATTGTGGATACACTATGTGACACTAAACATGTAGAAATCACACTGGACTGTCATTCTGTTAACAAAGATATGCAACATATGTAATTCATATTTCCTTGTGTCTCTGCTTAAGACTCAGGGCAAGCCCACATGAACCACAGAGCAGGATTAGCCCCCTCCCTCCTCGCCACCAGGGGAGGACAAAAATGGGAATAAGGAAAAAGAAAAATGCCTCACCCAAGGTTGGAATGTAAGACTATAATAAATTCAACAAATAACAGGAGAAAAACAGAAACAGGAGTAGTAAGGAAGGAAGGATACAGTACACTATATAACACCTACTCTGGGATGGTGATGGATTGTGTGGTGCATGTGGAGTCTGGCCCATCCAGTTTGAGATGCCCTAGCAGCTCCCAGAGTCCTATAGGGAAGACCCCCACACACACACCCTGAACCTCCTGTTTCCTTGTTACATGGAATGTGGCAGGGAAGGGGAGGGACTAACAGCTGCCCTCTGACTCCTCAGTGTCCTGGGGTTACCACCTGTCCCCCCCACTCAGTCTTTTCACCCTTAAACCACAACATCTTGAGCACATGAGAGAAATGTTTCACTGTTCAATTTCATTCCTGAATTCACTGGCAAAAGTAAAGAGTTGAGAAGGTACAAACTTTTGTTGGAATGGAAATAGATTTAACAGTCATCAAAAGGAAATGTAAAACTTCTGAAAAAAATGAGTGGGAAGGAGCTTATTTTAAAAATACAATGTATTTGGTTTATGTATTTCAATGCAACGAACCTTTTTTCCATGTAACTTTCTATTATCAATTGTTGTTGGCTTGATTGAAATTGAAAAACATGAACTTCTGACCACTTCATAACTTCAAAAGTGACAGTTTGCACATTTTTCTCACTTAGAAATCATCATATTTTCATAAAGTTTTTCGTTGTTTATTTGACATAGACTTCATGATTAAGGTGTTATTATGTTTGCAGATACTAGCTGATGTCCTTTCTCGAAGTTTAATTTTTCACAAGAAAAATGGCCATCTGCTAATTTAGCAATTCTCTGTTTAGAATCAGAAATTATGTAACATTTACACAGATTTGTTTGGACATTTCGTGTTTTTTAGTAGAAGCTAACTTGTCCTCCCCACTAGGGCACAAACTTGCATTTGTTGTCATATTAAGTCTCATAATACAGAGATTAGGCTCTCTGAAATCTATTTGCAATAGAAAGTTAAAAATGAGCCATAGTATTCTGACTTTCAACCTCTGTGAGAGTCCAGATAATACCAGTGTAGAGAGTATTCCTCCAGTTTTTGCTGCTGTTCCTACTGCTGCATAAAGTTGACACCTTATGGGATGGATTAATTAAAGGACTGATTAAAATTCTGAAGTTATGAGGTCACAGCAATATGTCCTTTCTTTTTTCTTCCATATCTGCAAACTAGAGTATAATACCCCCTTGCAGGAATCAGTGGTGCTATTCTCTTCCTTTGGCATTTTCTGGAGCTCCTGCTGGAGGTTTCCTTTGTGTTGTTTTCAAACCTGAATGCAGCTGATGCTATGAAACTCCAGCTTGTATTTACTTCTCTGGGTATCTTCTGGGAGATATTTTTCACTGTGGATGCTGGTAACAGCAGACTGAAGTCCTCCATCTACCAAAACAGCTAAGCACATGCTTGACTTTAAGCACATAAGTGAGTTATGTGAGCCAGTTATGTGCTTCAAGTTTACTAGTTATGAGTTATATATATATATATATATCCCATTTCATAGGGAAAGAAAAGGAATTTTAAGTAAGGTGGCAACAAGGGAAACAGGCAGATGTGGTGTTTTGGCAAAACATCTCCCATTTCAGCTACAGATGAGAGTAGCCTTCTGACTGTGACCTGTTTCAGGAGCAACCAATCTAATGGTACAATTACTTGCATAGAGTGATGAAGCTGGGCTAGTGAAAGTTCACAAACTAATAAGCCATTCTATGGATCGTTAAGTCTGTGGTTTTGCACAAGACCTCCCCAGGTCTAGGAAAAAAAACCCTTTAGACTTAAAATTTGTTGCTTTTGTGGTTGGGTTTGTTTTTTTTTTCCTGAAATTGCAATAGTCTGTGTTAATTTACTTTCACTAAGTTTATATTTCTGCACTTTGTATGCTACTTTTTATTAAGGTTAAATGCTTGAGATGACTGAAAGGAAAACTGTGAATGAAACACAAAAAAACCCAGAGCACCAAATCTATATATTACCAACTACAATTTTAGAATTCAAAGTTATTGGAAAAAAATATAAATTAAACAGTGTATTCTAATAGTGTGCAGCCACATGTCTGAGCTCAGCTTACTTATTTAGTCTGGTGATTGACAGATGCATTTGGTAGCTTCTTGGATGTTTTATAAGGGAAGAAAGTAAGACTGAATCTCACTGATATGACTGCTTCTGACTTGTCTGTATCTTCTGCTAAAACACTTCTTTATTACTTTCTTCATTTTGTGCTTATGACATAAGAAATTTGCAACAGCTTATAAATTTCACATTATAAACAAAATTGAATTATAAATCAAAATCTTTGGAACAGATGATGTTTCCTCAGTGAATCCCTTTTGTGCTTCCAAAATTAGTATTGTCAATCAAACCAGCAAGTGGTGTATGGTTACACAGAGTGGATCCCCTCTCAGAAGACACTTTCTTTTAGAAAACCAATCAGAACTGGCACTGACATGATGAGACAGACCTGTCAGCAGAGCTGGGGTATATAAAGCAAAACAACCATGTTAGCACTTCTGAGCAGTCGTGCATTCCCCGCCTCGCCTCGGGTGTAGGGATTGCAAAAAAACAAAACTACACTGTCAAGACTGTGTAGTTTTGTTTTTATGATTAGAGGCTCTACAATTCTCATGCTGGGATTGTCTAATAAAATCTTACTCTGGATAAGGACGTCGTTCAAGAAGATTTCGTTGGGCTTAGCCCACTCTTACAGGCACTTTGAGAGATCAGGTCAGTAGCATGTTTCTGCTGGTGTTATCAGTCACTAACAATCCTTGTATCTATTATTTATAAAATTTCTCATAAAGGGGTAGAGGTTTCAGAGTACAGACATGAAGCACATAAATTCTCTGGCAAGATTGTGTCTTAATTTTCTGGGAATAAGTTTTGATAACACTCGGCAAAATTTTTTTCTGGTATATTTATTGTTAAAGACTATATAAATTAAGATTTTAAAAGTGTATGGAAACATCTGCTTGACTTAAAAACTCCTTTCTGTCTGGAATGTTCAAGGTTATGCTTCTGAGAGATAAACTGAGAAGCTCCAAGAATAGCTCTGATAAAATGCATATGGTATCAGCTAAGCACTGATGACTTTTTAAGGGAATCAACTGCTAAGGTATCAATTACATGGCAGCTCTGGAACACTTGTCTGCTGTCATTCATAGCTGGGAAGGTTATTTCTGGAACATGACATTTCGGATGCATACTTTCAATTCTAATTATACAAAAAACCTTATAAGATCAGATCTTCATCACCAACATTTGCCTAGACAGTGAAATATATGAACTTTGTGTGAAGTCCATGACAATTGTACTTGATTAAAGTATTCTAGAGTCAGGAAAGTACATATATATAAGCTTTCATAATATTTAATTATATTGTAGGATTATTTCAATGTATTGTAGTTGATCTTCAAAACATAGTTATAACTGAAGTATGTATTAGTATATGTGAAGATATTTGTCTTTATCTTCCTTTCAGAAAACTAGTGTTGTATTAGGATGATATGTTGTTAATTTCTTTTTAATTTGAACCCATTTCTACCCACCCTTAAAGTTGAAAATCTTTGATAATAGGCTGCTCCTCTGTTAAGCTGGACAAGTGTCCAGATAACCAGTAAAGGCAATAAAAAGCAGCTCAAAATCCCAATACAATATCTGATTGTGCCCTTATGCGTTTATTATATGTAGGCATCAGACACTGGATTCAATGAAGGAACTCATGTAATGAAGAATTTTCACCCCTTTGAAAGGCAGCATAGATTTGTCTCATAGTGAAAGAAACTTCACCTTCTCATTAATTTTTAAGTTAAGCCTGAGACTGTCACAAAATCATAAGCAAAAGCCAAAGTAAGCAACAGTAAATATGTGAGAGTGACTTGAAAAGATTATGGGGTTAACTCTCTTTAGTAAGACATGATAAGCTCTCAAGGGAATTTTTTAATGAGAAAAAGTGTAATTTAGTAGATGTATAATACTATTCAGAAGACACTAGCTACATTTTAAAAACTTGCACAATTCAACATCAGTAAATAAGTATGCTTATGCAAACATAAAATATACCTGATACAGAAGCTTTTCTGGAGGCAGTGTGATATTTCAAAGTAGGATCTTGTGGCATAGGAAGAGAAAGAAAACTATTTTTCTTTCAGATTTCACATGGATCTCCAGTTGTTCAAAGCATCAGTGTCAGTGGTTACCTTATATCCTAGCTCACATTTCGAATTTAGCTATCTTCCCATATTCAAAATTCCACTGAGATACTCTCTAAGAAAGAGTAGAATTTTATCTGCACTTTAGTGACAATATATTTCTGTGTAAAATGAAATTATTTGCTACTTATGGACTACTTTTAAAAGTGTGCCTGATGGCATTTTTTTAATTATTCTTAAACTTATTTATTTAATTACTATTTTAATTATTATTAGATAGTAGACCTTCACATTTTTTTCAGTTGCTACTTAGTAGCCTAGTTGTCTTCCAGTTGAAGAATACAAATGCTTTACACCAACAAAACATTTTCAAATCATTCAAAAATTTTTCTTCATGGAGAATATTTTCTCTTTAGGTGAAAGAGGTTAATGGACAAATAGAGGCTAGATGACCTGCACAAGGTCATGCAATGAGTCAAGCAGAACTTTGTCTCCTGCTGCATACTTGTAATGTCAAATCACAGCTTCACTAAGTATAACAGTTTTACATCTGACTCAGCCAAGTGTGCCCTAAGAGTAATTTGCTATCCAAACTTGTCAAAATCGATAGTCTTCACATTTCACCAGGTCAATGCAATTTAAACTTGAGAAGGGTAAATTGTTATGAAAATGATTACAGATATTCCTAAAATCTAGCAAGAAGGATATGTGTATAATACTATATATCTAATTATGCTTTTATCGCTTTCAGAGTGCCTGTAAAGATGACGACAAAAGCACCAACATTTACGCAGCCATTACAAAGTGTTGTGGCACTGGAGGGTAGTGCCGCAACCTTTGAGGCTCATATTAGTGGTAAGGTTTTGATTCATTCTTCCAAGATTTATTATTTTTATTATTTTTAGCAATGTTTATGTTAAGACAAACAATAACACTTATAGATCATAATCTAATCTGAATGGGTAAATATCAGTGCTGGAATACGAATATATATCTTATATCTACATTGTACTGTTTTGATTGGCACTTTCAGGTGCTGTCAGATATGCCCAAACATACTGCATAAAGTCACGAGGCTTCCCAAGTGACAGTCCATCATCTTGCCAGTGAGACTTCTGTCTAATTCTCCTGTATTTTAAAGTCATCAAAACTGGGGTGAAATAGAATTAAAAGTATGCACATAAAAATATATACTGGACTAATAAGGAAACTTCAAATGGGTGCAGAAAGTAATTGTGTACAGACAATGATCAGGCAAAATGAGGAGTCAATGTGCAAAAGACGAGGCATATGTTAGCTCTTCATTTACCAAGTGCTAAACCTTTCTCTGGCTAAGCTGTATTTCTGCATCCTGTGCTGCTGAGTTTACTTAATTCTAGAATTCTGGCAGCGGCATTAAAAGCACAAAATCCATGTCCACATGGCCACTGAAGAGGGTACAAAATGCTAGTTTGCTAGATAGTAGATATGCTCAGTGATCATGATGGTAGTGCAATGCTGGATTAATATAAATTGTTCATGTGGTTTAAAGATGCCACATAAATTTAAAGGATACTTCATTTTGCCAGTCTACACACTATTAAAATATCCTACCTTGTGCAAAACCCTGTGCAAACCCTAAAGATAACTTTACCAGATAACCAACACCTTGTTCTAAGTGTGCCTCTGACCTCAACAGTGACTCAGGAGAAATGACACATGTTCCTGCTGATGGAATTATATTGTCTTACAGGCATTAGCAATATGATAATACACATACCATAAGACACTACCCAGATGCTCTGTGACAGGTGCAAACACATGATCTGTCCAACTATAAAGATCTTTGACGTCTATGATCCACTGTGGATCATCCCTTTGGATAACACTGGCTCACATAAAGCATTTTAACATGTTCTGTAGTCTACATTCATGATATTTTTTTCATGTTATTTGACCCTCTACTCTTCAGTGAATTGCTCTGACCTTCTCTTGGTGTCTGTATACTGCAAATTATCTGTGAAAAGTTTTTTTCTACTGCTGTTTACAATACTTATTACAAATATATAAATATATCATCAGAATAAATTAGGATGCTAATTTTATGGTTCAGTGTGTGATTTTGGCTATTTTCATTTGTGTGATATTTTGGAGCTTGAGTTCTAAGAGGAGATAAGAGCAGTTTTTCTAATAGCAAATACCAGATTTGTATCTTTGTCCAAATATCATGTGAGGTAACCCCCTGTTAACTTTTATTAACACTGTGAGAGTCTGGAATATCTTTCCTGCCTCAAAAGCATGCACCAAGATTGACAGATCTGACAGTGGCTTGGTATTTAATTTTTCTAATACATAAAAAAATAGAAGTTTTATTTATTGAACTAATTGCATAAATGATGGACTACACAGCCTTATTCTGCTACGTTGTCTGCCCTTTCTAACTGTCATGAATTATTGTGCATTTGAAACTCAAACTTTATCTCTCATAACATTGCCCTTTTATATACAAATCAAGTATTAATACAGAGCTGCAATTAGAACATGAAGAGCCGAGTTAATCTAAGAGTACTAAGAAGAGATTAGCAACCACCTGAGATGCAATTTTGCAGTCCATAAACTAGAACAAATGAATTGTACTGTTGGATCAGACTGTGAATCAAATGCCACATTACAAAGGTCTGATATCAGACAAAACTACCCAGCATCTTCCCCTGCACTCAAAGTGCAGAACACACAAACCCCATGGTTAAAAGCAGTAAATACCAGAGCAGCTGGGACATCATCACAGGCAGAGCCTTACTTGGGTGAGCAGGGGCTGAGGGGAAGTGAGGTAGCATGTCACTGTCAAGAAAGTCGATAGTGCTGCTGGCAGTAGAACTGTGCCTATCCTCATGTCTCCACAGTACAGATCAAATATTGAATTTGTCCATAAAGAACTAACCTATACTCCATTTCACTTTTCTTGAACTGATATTTTCAGGTATTAATCAATGCAAGACAGTCTTTACACTCTGCATGTTGTTGAAAGCAGCACATAGATTGTACACAGATTGGCAGTTCTTGTCACTTGCATCATTGTCAGGACAACCTCAGTGAATTCCTATATATAAACAGCTAACTTGAGGCACTTAAGGTTAATTTTCTTCTCTTTGGCAACAAAGCTCAAAAACCCTCAAGTACAGTTTTAAAATTAAAAAGAATATCCTAATAATTAATATTCAGGTCATAGTGTTATTTGGCACCTCTAAAAGTATGTCCCTACTCCATATAGTCCAGGTGAAAATATCTATAATCAGAAATAGATCTTTTGTAGTCCCCAGCTCTATGGCACGGGACTAGAAAAGTGCCAGTAAATTTGTGAAGATGTTTCTTTTAATATGAAATTGTGCTTAGATTTTCAAAACGACTTCTAACTTTGGATCCCTTGAACAAACCAGTTTGAGATATCAAAATAAACTCCATTTAAAAAAATATAGGCCTTGTTCAACCTACCACACAATCTCCTATGTTTGGTAATCATCATATGATGCTTCACCAAGAATATAAATCATTCTGGAAATGTTGAATTAACTATTGACAACATTATTTTTGGTTGCCGAGCTTAAAACATTCTGAAATCAGTGGGATCTACTGGATAAGTTGTCCTATACAGGACTACAAAACTGAATTATACCAACCTTATCAGGGCTGTTTGATAACTTCCACCTGTGAAATTAACTTAAATATACTTTTACCCTTTTGATTTCTAATTCTCTCTACAGCTGGCCACTTTCTTTTTCACTGTGTGTGTTTCTGTTTTGAATATATCTAAAAAACAGGTTTTCCACTATGAGTAAAATTTAAAACTTTCCTAACAAAGGCTGGTGTGACTGCAGACAGACAGTAAAAGCTTGAATCTACATATCTCAGCTTCTTTTTCATTTCAGTCTCATGTAGTCATATTCCTGGCAAATTAAAACCCCAAATAATTAAGTGAATTTATAGAAGGGATAGTTTAGAAAGGAAGCTGAATTCTGTGGTCCTGCGGTTTTCCAAACCACAGAGTTGAACTGGAAAAATTAGAGCAGCTGTAGTACATGCAGTCTCAGATCTCATTCCTGAGCCCCTCTGCAGTGTAATTGGTGATCTGACCCCAGTGGAGAAGTAAATGAAGTAAATTCTCAGGGATTTTCATTTCTAGGACTACATTTTTGTAGCCTGTACATTTTGAGATGGACCTGTCTCCTTAAATTAGCTGTTCTTCTCATGTGGCTCAAATGAAAATTTTACCTGTTCATCAAATGGATTTCTCAATAAATGGTTGCTCAATAAAACTGTCTACACAGAACAATGGGAAGAGAATTTCTATTAGGAGTCTAAAATCACCATTTAAATCTAAAAAGAACCAGCTGTAGATGCAGAAGAAACTCTTCGACACCAGAAGAGTCTTGCTCATGACTCTGGCAATAAAAGAATAATATTTTTGAACAAAAAAATATTAGCTGAATCCAGTTCACTGCTTTCTGCCAAACTCAAGCAGATTTCACTCCAGAAAAAAGAAACAAACCCCAAAATATTAATAACACTTAATGTTAATGTCTACAACAGTCACTTTTTCTTCCACTTCATTTTCTAAAATCATTTAGTGTTAGGACAACTACTTAACTTGGTTGCAAGTTCTGATTTTTAGCTTCTCTCCAAACTATTGAACCTGGCATTTTTGCTAGCAATAAGCAATACTACTTAGATACTAGAAACTAAATAAATAAAAAAAAAAAACCTCATGTACACTAATTCATCCCCCTCCTGATACTGATGAATTTTTATTGCCAAACACTACAGTCCAATCATTATTCAAGTGATTTCCTAAATGCAGTAGCATGTGCAGTTATCCTATGCTCTCTGCATGTTATAGACCTTTCTCAGAAGAAATTCCTTTACCACTGTGTCACTGGACATATAATCATAGATCTGTGGCTGTCCTACTCCACCCCACTATAACTGTTTATAGATGAGCGAGTACCATGTTAATTTTGGATATTTGCCATTTCATAGCATCTTAATCTCTTTTTGTCTTTGTTTTTCTTTAGGTTTCCCAGTTCCTGAGGTGAGCTGGTATCGGGATGGCCAGGTTCTCTCTGCTGCAGCTCTGCCCGGTGTGCAGATCTCGTTTAGTGATGGCCGCGCTAAACTGGTGATCCCCGCCGTGACAGAAGCAAACAGTGGAAGATACACAGTTCAAGCCACCAATGGATCTGGGCAAGCAACTAGTACTGCTGAGCTGCTTGTCACAGGTATCAAGCAGCTAAAGAAAGGCACATGTCTCTGGTAGCAATGTGATAAAGACAGTGATAACAAGAGTGTCACAGATAATGGTAAAGGTTTTGAAGTACATGATCGGCAAAGAAATAGCAAACCAAATTCCTTTTCCTCAAGCAGTCTAGAATTCAGCATATTCTCACCAGTAATTTCTAACACCATCTTTTACACCCCAACTGTATAAAGTTTAATCTATTTTATAAACTTTTAATCATAATTACAAACTTCTGGTTTAGCCCTGTTTAATTCTGTTCGTGTGATCTGTCACACTGTCTACAATCAAACTATCATAAAAGAAGGGATAAGGTTCTGTGGGATGGAGTCCTTCATGATATTTAATCATATAAGTGATATTTAACAGAATAGTTCACATAAAGGGGCATACCCAAGAGACTGTTCTTACTACCTATGGTTATAATAAATATATCTCTAATTCTAGAAACATTGGCAATCATGGACATAATCAGAAATACCAGCAATTTTAAACACATGAAAACACTTAAGGGTGTTTGCATTTTGGCAAATTAACTAATGTTTTAAATGTTTGAGAAGGTAGTATTATCTGTCTGTAACATGTGAAGGAGAAAGACTTTGTACACTGCTAGTAAAGAAAATATCTAGTCCTTAGTATTCTTTTTAACAGTCTTTATTGTTTTTCTATTTATTTCTTCAATAAAACTGTAGCTGGAACAGCACCACCAAACTTCTCACAACGACTACAGAGCATGACTGCAAAGCAGGGAAGTCAAGTTCGGCTTGACGTGAGAGTGACTGGAATCCCTACACCTGTGGTGAAGTTCTATCGGGATGGAGTAGAAATCCAAAGCTCTCCCGATTTCCAAATTTTACAAGAAGGAGACCTTTACAGCTTAATAATTGCAGAAGCATACCCTGAAGACTCTGGTACTTATTCAGTAAATGCTACAAATAATATGGGACGTGCTACTTCAACAGCTGAACTGCTAATTCAAGGTAACAGAGTAGTAGTTGGAAACCATGAAAATAAGTGAGCATTCATTGTTGTAATGTACAATGTACATCACTTCCTCAAACTTATATTCAATATGTTCATTTATAATTTCTTTCTCCGAAGTTATTAACTTTCTATGAAAAAAAAAGGTATCTTTGATGAATTTTGCCAAAGATTTTTACCTAAGAATTTAAAAAGACCTTTTCTCCAGAATGGGCCTTCTTTAAACTGAGGATGCAGAAGACAGAAAAAAAAATGTGGGATGCTTTCAGTTGTTCTCATTTTGTTCTGTGAATTTCTCAGAGATGTGTTTGTAAGCCAGCTTTGGTAGAATAGGTATATTAGATTGTGTAACTGCACATGGTCTTGTAAATGAGCCTGGCAATGAAGAAGACAGTTCTCAAAGAATTGTAGCAGTGAATCATTCTACCCAGAGCAATCTTGCTTGGATTTCATGTCAGTCTGTGTAGTCATTTGAGATCCAGAACTGACTCCAAAGAATCTATAATAAATGTGGTTGCTTTGGTTTGTTTGGTGGTTTTTTTCCTAATGACATTGTAATGCACAAATATTATTTCAACTGTTTTCACAATTATCTGGCTGGGGGTACTGCAGGGAAAACAGATGGCTACTTAATTATTTCTCTGTTGTTTATATAAATTTGTATATAATTGTAATTGACCATTCATTTATTTCTGCAACTGCTTATTGTTTATTGCATATGTAATATTCCTGACCATGTTTTCTCTTCCAAAAGGTGAGGAAGAAGCCGTTCCTGCTAAAAAGACAAAGACAATTGTTTCGACTGCTCAGATTTCACAAACAAGACAAGCCAGAATTGAGAAGGTATATTTTTCAAAAACAATGCAGATAAGGCTGAAATGTGGATTATTATTTCTACAGTATCTCAGACTTGTTTTCTTGATTTCATTGTAGAAGACTGAAGCGCACTTCGATGCTAGATCACTTACAAGTGTTGAAATGATCATAGAAGGTGCAACAGCCCAACAGCTCCCACACAAAGCACCTCCACGAATGCCTCCTAGACCTACATCAAAGTCACCAACCCCAACAACAATCACTGCAAAAGCAACAATGGCACGACAGCAGTCACCATCACCTGTTAGACAATCACCATCACCTGTAAGACATGTCAGAGCACCAACACCCTCACCAGTAAGGTAAACTTATTATTCTTTCAAACAAGGTTGCTTTTTGAATCATCTTCACATATAGCAGTAATGCTGTAGAATGAGAGCATAGCATAAAATGGAAGAATGCGCTGACATAATCTGAACTGAGTTTATTCTGATGGTAAACTATAATGTGCAGTATTTGCCACTGTTATAGAAGTGCATTCTTCTTACACAAATTACCTATCCCATATAGAAGAAAATCCGTTAGAGAATGTCATTTGCTCTACATATGTCTGAAGTAGCACTCAGAACTCCAAGTTCATGATGAAAGAGAAGAAGATGGTAGAGCAGTTTGCCCTTAATTATTTTAGATGAACAGAGAAAAGAGCAGTAACGCACTGATGAGTGGCAAACAGGATGGGAGGATAAGTAAAAAAAAAGTGAACACGTGTGATGGTAATGACTGCAGAAAAGTTTTAAAGGCAGGCAAGGTAAATGTGGTTATGGAAAAAAGACCTGCTGGTCTGGGACACCCTAGGAGGTCTATGCTGGGGTAGGTAAAGAGATTATTACTTTGGAAGTCCTGCAGTTTCAGCATCCTGAAGCACCAGCATCATGGAAGGAATATCCAAGCTCAGTGCTCAGAAGAGGTGAATTTTTCCTCATTGAGAATAACTTAAAAGAACAGGAAGAAATGGATTGGTAGTAATTAGCAATAACTAAGAACCTGCACGTTTGAAAGAATAATTCAATAGTGCCATCTAGAGTGCATGGGAAACTAGAAGTTTGTATTCCACTGCGTACAATACATCTAAAAATTAATATGATGCTGCTGCCCCCTACTGTTACAATTTGTTAATGTTATCTGGGAAATGCAGCATAAAAAAATTCCTCTCAAAGTATATTTAAGTTAGAAAGCCTGCAAAAGCATATTGAAAAATGCTTTAAAACTATCTGCCAGGATTGGTATTGAATTTTTGGAATTTCAAAATTAAGAAACCAGTACTTTACAAGTGGCTACAATTACCATGGCTGAGATTTGTATATATAAGTATGGAAAAAAAATATAGGCCCTGATCAGAAGCTTCTCTGGAGTCTGAACACATGTATGGATGACTCATGGAAATGAGATGTGGTGCAGGAGTAGATAACAGTTATGCTATTGCTAGGTGGCTGCCACATGATACTTCTACAGAGTGGTTACACTAAGCATTTTGTCTCTCTACAGAGACCAGACCACAAATAATAATATGCAATAGTCAGAGACTGTAAAACTTTTATATTATTCATATTAAGATAATTAAAATAGAGCAAATTGAAAATAATTATATATTTTTATATTTTAAATATATGAGCTTGAGTGAAATGCCCATTGACGTTGGTCCTTATTTCTTTTTGGAAATCTAACTAAGCTATCACAAAGATGTGTTTCAGTAGTAAGTATGACAAAAACACACATTAGGCATAATGTTAAAAACAGATAAGTGTAATTTACAAGTAGAACACCTCAAAAACTTGTTAAGAATCAAGCTACAAAGTTCTGAAGATACCCTAATGGGGAGTAAATTCAAGCTCAGGAAGTAGTTGTCTATACAGTTGTCGTATGACACTACACTATTTATATTTATTTTTTCGTTAGATCGGTTTCTCCTGCTGGAAGAATCTCCACCTCACCTATTAGACCAGTGAAATCTCCGTCTCCAATCCGCAAAACACAGATAGTGACAACAGCTGGGGCTGAAGTCCTTCCTCCTTGGAAGCAGGAAGGATATGCTGCAACCATGGAAGCCCAAATGAAGGAAACAAGAGTCTCTACAAGTGCTACCCAAATAAGAACTGAAGAAAGATGGGAAGGGAGATACGGGGTCCAAGAACAAGTTACCATTAGTGGTGCTGCTGCTGGTGAGGCTGCAGCTGGTGCTAGAGAGGTAAAGTCTATTTTTGGAACGAGTGTTGGTTTTGTTCAATGTATGGACCCACCACTGCTAAGTAGATCTGCTAAATGGAATTTGAGAGGCTGCGTATAAAAATGTGTGCTTCTGCTGTTGAGAGAGATATGCTGCAAATATTTAAAAGCTTCTTTGCAGCATTCTGTCTCTATACTTGTTTTGTGCTTCTTCTGAATGTATGCAAAACATGAAAAAAAATGTCTTTTGATGTGACTAATATAGGTGAGAAAGGACAGTGAAAAAACAGCAGCTGTTGCTACTGTTGTTGCTGCTGTGGATCAAGCCATGGTGAGAGAACCAGCTCCAAGTGCTGTGGAGCAAACTGCTAAAAGGACAGCAATGACTGCAGTCCACGTTCAGCCTGTTCAGGAGCAGGTAGAAACAGAGCACAGACATTCTATGATTTTCCCTTTATCCCTTCTCCCAACATGCAAACAAGGCATGATTCACTGTGAGGAATTAACAAGATATTACCCTGTGCACTGCAAAAGCATGCATGCTCATCTAGAGCATCCAGACTGAAAAGGAATGTTCATGGATCACTTATTCCATTGTTTTTCATCATAGCAGGATTGAACTAATTATTCTTAAACAGGTTTCAAGTTTAAGAATGCCTTCTATGAAAGTGATCCCATATTATCCCTTGTTATTTTTTCTCTAACATTACTCTTACACTGATGAATTTTTTCCTCTAATATCTCATTTATAATTTCCCCACTAGCCATAAAATAATTTTCCCTTATTATTTTTCCTTCAGTTGCATTCTTCTCTTATTTTTCCTTCTCTTCTTTTGATGATCAATTTGTTAAAGTGAATTTTAAGGCTTTGGGTTTTTGTTTTTTTTTTGTTTTGTTTTGTTTGTTGCTATAAAAAGCAGATGAGAAAGGAGGGAACTGTAATAGTTACCAGTGATAAAGCCACAAAACAAACAGTAATATCGAGAACTAGAGAAGGAATTATTACTTCACAAGAACAAAGGCACATCTCTCATGAAAAGGTGAATACAGTTGTTACCTATGATTGTCATCCCCTACCTTGTTCAAAAATCTGGTATCTCATCAAAAAGACAAGCTGATGAACATGACAAATGACATACTGTAATATTATTTTTCCTTTTTATATATATTCACTCTTCTAGTTTACTTTATCTTTCTTCTGTCTCTCCTTAATGATGACTGTCTTTTTTATTTCACTTCTGTTATTAATACCTAAGAATGTAATAGATAAGCTTGCAAAACATTGACTTAGAAAACCCCCCTTTTTTATATATTGCATGATGATTTACTAGATAGTATTCTCAATCCTTTAAAGAACTGATGTGTAGGAAATAACTATTCAATTTCCCAATTATTTTTCCTGATTTTGTTTCTAGGCTTGCTTAAAATTTGTAACCTGCTTTATTTGTTGAAGGAGGAAAAAACCCTCATTCCACATTGAAATCAGTTTTGAAAATACTGATGATTGATTGATTGGAATTTTAGCATGTGATTTAATGAATGGCCAGCTTTTATAAAGAAGTGTTACATTTGCATTCTAGCTGAAAAGCTTGAGGAAGACAGCATAACTTATCTTTAAAGTACTGAGAAACAGAAATCTACCTGGGCAAAGAATTACACATTTACGTGCATGTTACTTGTGAACTTCTTGGCAAACTGAAAGCTACCTAATACTTGTTTTCAACATCCTACGCTTTCTCAAACTGATTATGATGTGGGACAGGTTTTTGGGTTTTTTTTATTTGCTTCTTTCAGTAGCAAAGCAAGCATTTGTGGAATGCTAAATGCATATATGTTTTATAGCAAGTCTGCTTATGTTGTTATTGTTGTTTCCAGACTAGATGATTTTGAAAACCAGATTTTTACACTTTTCTCTCTTTTGTTTGTATCCTCCTTTCCAAGTGTATCGAAAATCACATGCCTTGTATTTTAAAATAATATATAATTTAAATTTCTTTATTTGTAAACATCCAGGTAAGAAAAGAACCAGAGAAAGCTCCAGTACCTACAGTAATAATTGCCACAGACAAAGCCAAAGAACAAGAAGCACTATCACGAGCTAGACAAGAAATATCTACTAGACATGAGCAAGTGCACATTGCTCATGAAAAGGTAAATAAATGTTATATATGTTTAACTCATTGTTATGCACATTGTCATACAAGTTTGTAAAACCTCATTCTTCATCAAATGTGCTATGTATCTGTGCTCTTCTTTATGGAGAGAAGATTCACAATTAAATATGAAGCAAAGGACTACAGACATAGGCCCAGCACTTCAGATCCAGTTGTACTGACTTCTTAGTAGCTCTGTCTCTGGAGGAGTTCAGCTACCCTTCCTGCAGATCCTTTAAGCAATATTTATGGCTTTTATTGCCAGCATACTCAGAATTTCGTCTGAAGTTTAATGACCTTTGCTTTCTGTCTGAAAGTAGATTTATGAAGATAAATTGTGAAGGTATCTCATGATAAAATATTTACATGTGGAGTTTGATTTATGAAGTTCATATTTGTATGATCTGCTTAGATAATATGGTAGAATTTTGTTGGAGTATTTGGTGAAGTAATTCCATCTACTGATGGATTAAGTCAGTAATACTCATTTTAATTCAAAGAATTTCTACAAAACTTAGCAATGGTTTATCACTACTAACTAGGAAGCAGGAAGTTTCTTTTCCAATTCACAAGCAAATGAGTGCAATATTTTAATCACTTTGAAGCACTTTGTTCAGCCAGCATATAAGAGATGTAATAATTTGGTCTGTACAAAGGGTTATTTCATTTTTCAGATGATATTTTTCTCTTCTTGACAGACATTCTGAAACCTTATCCCACTCTCCCAAAAAGCTGCATAATTTTAAAAACAGGCATAATTGATTACTGTTATTTTTCTTTGCCATGAAAACTAGATAAGAAAGGAAGAAATGAAACCTTCTGTACCTAAGGTAGTAATTACCACTGATAAACCTAAAACACCAGTCATAATATCGAAAAGTAAAGAAGGAATTGCTACCAAACAAGAACAAGTGAGCATAACCTACGACAAGGTGAATAGTACTACTACAACCGTATCTGGCTTTTATCCTTTTATCTTTAAAAACCTTCTGTGTCCCTCAAAAAATACTAACTATACATATCCAGCTCATTTTTTTTCTAAGATTTGTTCCGTTTACAAACTTTCATCACTACTGCTATATTATTCCAGTTCTATCTTTCTCTCCTAACTGCTTTCATTAATAGGATGCCCATAATTCTCTTCTGACTGACCTTTGAATGGATTGACTGACTCCTGAAATGCATTTTAACTTTATTTAAAATCATTACTTTTATTTAAATAGGTATCATGTTTTAACAATATTTGCCAATATAAATATACTATAGAGCTGTGTGCAGTGCACAAGGATCTAACCCCTTAATTCTCTGTCCCTGTTCCCATGCCAAAATGCTTTCCCATTGTTCAAATATCTTTCAAGATCATATGTAACTGAAACTTTTATTTCTGCTATAATAATTAGATTAAAAAGGAAGCTAAGAAAACTACGGTAGTTCCAAAAATAATTGCCACTGATAAAACCAAAACACCTGTCACAGTGTCCAGAACTCGAGAAGAAATTACAGCCAAGAAAGAAAAAATTCTTCTAGCTTACGATCAGGTGAATATAGCTGTTGCAGATGTGAAATGCACTATTACAATTTGTTTTATCTGCAAACCTCACCTTTTGAGAGCTACTTCGGTACAATAGAATGCCCTCAAATTCCTGAAAACATACCCATTAAGCGTGGAGATTGTCAAGTAAGAGTCAGTGTAATTAAGTGTCTAGTGATAAAGAGGTTTATGTCTCACCCTGTTAGAAAATGTCACTTTTAAGCCTACAGTCAGATTTCTCTGTCAAAGCCTTCTCCTTACCAATTACTTTCACGTAATATTTGCATGTTAAAATTTCTGACTTATCAATCTTTTTTTCTACAAGATGATTCCTTGCAATTTTATGGTTATCAGATGAAACAACCTCTCTCTATTAAGGTTTGAATTGTATTGTTCTTTGTACAATACAAACTTTAACATCCATTCAAGGCTGTCCAGTTTATTACTTCTGACAATCAGACACTTATTGACACTGCTTTGTTCCAGCAGGACTCCCACAGCAGAAAAACTTTTCTATTATAATACAGTCAGGAGCTCTTTTAAGTGGAAGAATAGCAGGGTTGCCAACAGATACTATTTAAAGTCTGTTTTGTTAGAAACAGCATGGCACACTCATAAAATACTTTAATGAAATATAATTAAAAGAGTATAGCATACAAAACTCACTCAGAGGTGTCAGACTGCTAAGAGATTACAGTTACTTGTTAGATGATGTAAATTCAGGGCTAAATTCAAGTTGGTATAAACAACAATTTTGAAATTGACAATGATCCGGAGCAAGAGGCCTCTATTACCTAAACACTACTTTAATAATAAAACAAAATCTCTATAAACAATAACATTTTGGCCTTGCTTAAGTTATTTTAGTTTGAGGTGATAATATTTTTAAAATCATGATGAAATTATCTATTTTACTTTTTTTTCCCCATCTATAGGGCATATATTTCATATGTTCTGTTGCCACATCCACATCACTTATGCCAGTAATAATAAACACTAGTAGTAATCATTTTATTACCTACTGTTGACTGGGCAGAAATTTGGACCCTGATAGCATAGAAGTTGACTGTATTTATGGGTTATTGGAAACAAATAAAAGTCCTGTTACAAATGTGTTATTTCAAATTTCTCAGAAAGCTCAGTTTTCCTTCTTTTTGTAAAATGATTTAAAATAGATTAGCACTGAATTAACAGATATGCCTGCAGTAAAAAAAATAAAATTATGTTTATATTTCTTAGTAAGTATATTCATATCAGATGCTAGACACATTCTCTACATTTTCAGTAACATCTAACATTTATATAGAGCTGATAAGCATACTGGCCTTAAAATTATGTGGGCATTTACATACTTGCCATACTGAGCCAAGTATTCATAAACATGACTATAAAATATTAAAAGTGGGCTTGCATATAAATATTAATATATATAAACCACACAATCACATATATGTTTTGAGTATGCATAGATAGAGCTTAGAAAAATTATGTCTAGGTTTGAATCTGCTGACTCTGAAATGTGTTTATGGATGGATGCATTTAATGTTTACATTATTACTTTTGCATATCTATACACTTTCTCTTTGTCTGGAATATACTTTATTGAGCACTATGTTTACAGGTATTTGCCATATATGCAACTATTTAATATGCTGATGAATATTTTTATAAATTCCACCAATGTTATCTGTAGACTGACGCTGGAAAAAAAGCTGAAGCTGTAGCTACGGTTGTTGCAGCAGTTGATCAGGCACGTGTTCGATCACCATGGGAAACAGAACAAGCAGACGAAGCTTATGTAAAGCAGAAAACTTTGGAATATGGCTATAAGGAGCACACTGTAACAGACCATGTTGCTGAGACCCCAGCAGAACGTCATGTTGTCACCAAAGAAGTTAAAACTGTCTATGTTCCTCCTGAGAAACATATCTCAGCTGCTGAAAAGGATGTTCATATATCAACAGAGGTTAGACTCAGTTTACAATGCATTCTTTTCCAAAATCTATGTCCTAGTGAAATCTGTTGCTGTTTGAACAGCATCAAATTCTCAACAGTTTTCATTGGTTTGTGTAGATTAAAAAAGCAGCAGAAACAAGGGCTGAGAAGACAATTCATGTTGAACACCCACGACCCCGCACAGCAAGTCCTCACTTCACAGTCTCTAAAGTTGCTGTTCCTAAACCAGATCATACATATGAGGTAAGAAGTGAAAACTACCTAAGAGGAACAGTATGCTCATTTATAACAACCAGTCACCTATTCCATTTGACTTTTCCTTCTTCTACAGTATGATGCTTTCCCAGAAGGAGAGTTGTATGCTCTCTATAGCTGTTTTTGTTGTCTTGTTTGACTAATAAAGAGCAGTGCTGTAAACAAACACATGAACTGCTAAAATGTGGTTTGTAATTATTAGTCATTTAAATAACTTATCATCTGTTTAAGGATGCAGCTTCAATACTTCATGTCATACAGTGAAAGCATAAACATTTGTCATGCAGCTTATGTTCTTTAAAGAGCAGAAGTATTCCTCTTCAATTTTCTGTGCATCAGTTCACTAGCACAATAGAAATGGTGTTTCCTTTTTCCCTGCAGATTACTACAAAGCTAAGTTTTGAAAGAGAAAATATCCAGACTGCATAATATGACACCACTAATTTTTAATGTTATGTTTTCCATTCTTCTGTTTGATTTCTTCACATAATATTGAAAAGTTCCCATTTAATTAATTTTCTTATTCAAGCATACTTTCTTCACCTGGACTTTAAAAATTAACTTTATTTTTCCTCAAACATAATTAAACACTATAAGAATTTCCTAAAATAGTTTTTCTTTAAAGATTTCTGTATGTTTTTCAAAGTTATTACACCTACAGTAATATTTTGAAATCTCTTCAGTTATTTTAATCACTGATAGTTATGTCAGTATTACTGTTTATTGCAGTATCAGACAGATTAAATGGAAAGCTAAGGCATTTCATGTTACATTTAAGAGCTTTTTGACCATTTAGAGGTAAAATTCTAGAGGAAAATAATAATTTGAATGTTAGATAAAAAAATATGAGGATATTATATCTTGATATTCTACTACTGCAATCTTAAACTAGAATTCATTTGCCTCCCCTATTTAATATCTTTTTTAATGATCTTGACAAGGAGGTTGAGAGAACCCTCAGTAAGTTTGCATACCACAACAAGATAGGTGGGAATGTTGATCTGCTTGAGGGTAGGAAGGCTCTTCAGAAGGACCTGGACAAGCTGGATCGATGTGCCAATCACATGGGCTTCAACAAGACCAAGTCCTGCAGCTGGGGCCACAACAAACTCATGAAACACTACAGACTTTGGGATGAGTGGCTGGAAAGCTGCTCTACAGAAAGGGACGTAGGGGTTTTGATCGACAGCCAGCTGGACATGAGCCAGCAGTGTGCACAGGTGGCCAAGAAGGCCAACAGCATCCTGACCTGCATCAGGAATAGTGTGACCAGCAGGACTAGGGAAGTGATCATGCCCCTGTACTTGGCATTGGTGAGACCACATCTTGAGTACTGTGTTCTGTTTTGGGTGCCACAGTATAAGAAAGACATCAAGGTGCTGGAGCAGGTCCAGAGAAGGGCAGTGAAGCTGGTGAGGGGTCTTGAGAATAAGTCTTATGTGACCTAGGGTTTGTTTTGTCTGAAGAAAAGGATGCTGAAGGGAGACCTTATGGCTCTCTACAACTACCTGAAAGAAGGTTGTAGAGAGGTAGGTGTCGGTCTCTTCTCACAGGTCACAATTGATAGGACAAGAGGAAATGGCATTAGTTTACACCAGAAGAGGTTTAGGTTGGACATTAGGAAAATCAAAAGTGTTATTGAAAACTGCAAGAGGCTGCAGGGAAGGGGTTGAATCACCATCCCTGGATGTATTTAAAAGCCATCTAGCTATAGTGCTCAAGGATGTTTTGTAGTAGTGGCACCGTTAGTGTTAGAGAACAGTTGGACTTGATCATAAAGGTCTTTCGTAACTATAGCAATTCTGATTTGTGTACATAGAGCTTTGATATTGTCAACAAACAAGCAACTAAGGAAGCAACTGTTTCATATGTAATCTGCTCAAGAAATATGCTATGTCCTTTGAAAGCAAGAGAACAAGCAAGCTGTAACTCTTTCTCATCTGTTCTATAGGTTTCGATAGCTGGATCTGCTATGGCTACTCTTGAAAAAGAGTTATCAGCTACTTCTCCTGTGCAGAAGATCACCAAGCCTGTGAAACCACCTCAGTTAAAGCCACATGAAGTTAGGATAAAAGCAGAGCCAGTTCCGCCTCCACAGTTTCCCTTTGGACAGACTGCTGAGACCTATAAAAGTCACTATGATGTTGAGACTAAAGAAGAGACAGGTGTAAGCATTAAAGGTAAAGCAGTGCGGGAAGAACACTTGGTGTTGCGGAAAGAAGGTGAAGAAAAGGTATGTAACTAAGCAAATTTCCATCACTTTGACTGACTTGCATCTTAATGTAGCATTGCCTCACTCGTTTGCTGTTCCTTATTGCAATTTTCCACCTTTACAGCTTTCTGCTGACTTCTGTCTTTGCTGTTTTACACAAATCCTTCTAAGGACCTAATATCTACTTAGGATAAGCAAAGAGTTCTCTTAACTTAATTTCTTTTCTTATCTAAATGTTTTGGGTGATTTGTTTTTAAGGATAAAAAAGTCCTTGGTTTTGTTAGGTGTTTATTAACTGTATTTTAAACAACCTAGGTGACAGAAACTGCCAGAGTTCCTGTGACTGCAGAAATCCCTGCTACTCCACCCACCTTAGTCTCAGTAAGTAACTTGTATGTAGACTGGGGGAGTGACACTATGTTTTCACCCGTTGTGTATTCTAGCTTTTCTCTTTGAAAATCTGAGCATGAAAATTTGGCTTTATTTAATCTTTTAAACTCTACATTAGACTTACTCGAGGATGATTAAGGGACTTGAGCATCTCCCCTATGAAGAAAGACTGAGAACTGGGGCTGCATAGTCTTGAGAGGAGACAACTGAGAGGGAATGTTATTAATGTCTATAAATATCTGAGGGGTGCGTGTCAAATGGAAGGAGACAATCTCTTTTCTGTAGTGCCCAGTAATAGGACAAGGAATAACAGGTATAAACTTGAGCATAGAAGGTTCCACCTCAATATGAGGAGGAACTTCTTTACTGTGAGAATGACAGAGCACTGGAACAGGCTGCCCAGAGAGGTTGTGGAGTTTCCTTCTCTGGAGACTTTCAAGACCCATCTGGATGCATTCCTGTGTGGCATGCCCTAGGTGATCCTGCTTTGGCAGGGGAGTTGGACTCAATGATCTCTAGAGGTCCCTTCCAACCCCTAACATTCTATGATTCTATTCAGGTGCACAATTCATCTCTGATACAAACTATTCTGAATGTCTGTTACGGGTGTGATTCTTCATAATTATGTCACACAGTAGGTTGGCCTTTGCAGTGAAACAAGTTCTCACTATGATCTGCATCAACATGCACCTAACTTTTCATTTTCTTGTTTATGACAGTAATGTTCAGAGATCCCAAATCCAGTTTCAAATACTTCCCTTTTGAAAACACCCCTATTTTTTTCCTGGATACACTGCTAAACAGAACACTGCTGTAATGAAGCAGACATTACATTTTCCATTCAAACAGATTTTAGTTATTTAAATGTCTGTTTAGTAGTAAAAATATATACTAACTGTGATACTTATTTTTTTTGTCATACAGGGCCTCAAAAATAAGACTGTGACTGAAGGCGAGTCTGTCACTCTGGAGTGCCAAATCTCTGGTCATCCTCAGCCTACTGTGACATGGTACAGGGAAGACTACAAGATAGAGAGCTCAATGGACTTTCAGATCACTTTCAAAGCAGGGCTTGCTCGCCTTGTGATTCGTGAAGCCTTTGCAGAAGACAGTGGAAGATTTACCTGCACGGCTACTAATAAGGCTGGGAGCGTCAGCACATCTTGCCACTTATATGTGAAAAGTAAATATATTTATAGAATCATTTAGGTTGGAAAAGACCTTTAACATTGAGTCCTACTGTTAACCTAACCGGATAAGTCCACCACTAAACCATGTCCCTAAAGTGCCACATCTACATGTCTTTTAAATACCTCCAGGTATTTAAATCACCTCCAGGGGCAGTAATACAACCACTTCCTTGGTCAGTCTGTTCCAATGCTTAACAACCCTTTCAGTGAAAAAATTTTTTCCTAATATCTTATCTAAACCTCCCCTGGTGCAATTTTAGACCATTTCTTCTTGTCCCTCTAGGAAGATTATAATTTTGTTAACTGCATTTTACTTGTAATATAACACATTTTGTCACCTCCTAAGTAGAAGGCTCCCATATAACTTGAATTGTACTTCAGGGCTGTTAGGTAACAGGGCTGTAAGAATATGAGGAAAAGGCCAATTACAGGCCAATGGAGACTCTTAACTTGCTTCCTCAATGGAAGTACCTGTCTCTCTGAGACTATTAACTACTTAGCCTTCTTTCTCTTTGTGTCAACTAAACTCGCTGCTTAAGTGCTATTGAAGTATTTAAAAATCCAGTATATCGTATTTGTCTTGCAGTTTCAGAAGAAATTGAGACTCGAGAAACCATTTCTGAGAAGGCTGTTACAGAAGAGAAGCGGTAAGATAACTTTCCTAAACAGACTGCTCCTACTGTGATCATTAGGACATTAGTTCCTTGTACTCTTTTTATGAGAGCTTCAGACATCAACTCACTTACCTGCACTGGAATCTTATTTCAGCTATGTGGAGACAAAGGACATTGTAATGGAAGATGTGTCTGCTGCAGCAGAGGAAGTATCAGGAGAACCCATACCTCCTTTCTTCATAAAAAAACCAATAGTACATAAATTAATTGAAGGTGGGAGCATTATTTTTGAATGCCAAGTAGGGGGCAACCCAAAGCCACATGTCTGCTGGAAAAAAGGTGGAGTTCCTCTAACGACTGGCTACAGGTACTTTGAATACAATGTACAAAAAAATATTTAAACATATTTGTAAAGAATATTAAATTAACAGTATGATAATTTTGATTTTATTACTGATGCTGATACTGACTGGCTTCTGTGAAATTTTATTTTTTATTTGGAAAACTTATAGGATCATGTCTTGAAGTGAAATTTTAGAAGTCTCCTAAGTTTTACAATATAAATATTCAAATGACCACAAAATGCGAAATGTTACATATCCTTAAACACAAATCAGGAAGAGATTTTGAGTTTGTTTTATTCTATCTATGCAAATGTTGTCTATAGAAAGCAACACATTTTCTAGCAGAAGAAAAAAATACATTTGTAGCATTCTTGAAATATATTCTGATTAATTGTATAACTAAAAGCAAATTCACTATAAAGTCTGTTTATCAGTGATATTGAAAGCTTGTGCTTTTTTGTTTTCTACAGATACAAAGTGACTTACAAAAAAGAAACCGGGGAATGCAAACTTGAAATTTCCATGACTTTTGCCGACGATGCCGGAGAATACACTATTGTCATTCGTAATAAACATGGAGAAGCTTCTGCAACGGTCTCCTTACTAGAAGAAGGTACATTGTAGAATAAATAAATTGACAAAATGTTTCTTACAATTAACTTTAAAATGGGAAGCAAGATTTTAAATTGGGCTGCAAATTCTTTGTGGCTTTGTTGTTAAGTTCAAGAAACATTAAGGGAGATCTGGTGGCTCTGTTTCTGCAAGACAGAGTATTTGACATCAGGTTCTTGAAGGACTAACATTCTTTGTTAGAATGTGTAACTATAGGAAACTTCTCCTGTTGACATCCATAACAGTCTACATAAAATAAGACATTCAGAATGTAAAGTTGGGAAAGGAGGTTAATCAGTTCCAGGGAAAGAAGCCAACATTTTAAAATTTTTTTTATTTCTGTTATCCTTGTAAAAATGTATCAAAGTTTGCAGGAGACAGAGCTGTCGTGAAGAATTTGTAAATTACTCTCTACAGGTGCTTCCACTTTGAAAACTACTCCACGTAAATTATGCAGTAAAGCTTTTATCTGTTTATAAAGCTCATCTGGGGCATCAGTATTTCATTGCTGTTTGTATTTTGTTGGCTAAACAAATAGAAACTCTGTCTGAATCACCAAACCCAGTAAAATTAGTTTGTGCTTCTTTCCTCTATGCAGTCTAGTGAAACCCATAACTCATAAAAAATTATCACAATTAATGTGTTCTTAATTCTTAGCTGATTATGAAGCCTACATAAAATCGCAACAAGAAATGATGTACCAAACTCAGGTGACTGCATATGTACAGGAACCTAAAGTGGCTGAGGTGGCCCCAGCTATTTCATATGGTGACTTTGAAAAAGAATACGAAAAAGAGCAAGCCTTAATCAGGAAGAAAATGGCGAAAGATACAGTGATGGTCAGAACTTTTGTAGAAGATGAGGTATGTCTACCACTCCAAAATCATTTTATACACTGACATTTTACTGATAGAAATCACTTCTTTACAAGGTCTTTATCTTACACACAGAACTAATGGTCTTTCTTTTCTGTATAGGAATTTCATATTTCTTCTTTTGAAGAAAGACTTATCAAGGAAATTGAACTCAGAATTATTAAAACTACCTTAGATGAACTTCTTGAAGAAGATGGAGAGGAGATGATGGTTGATATATCTGAATCTGAAGCTATAGAAGCAGGATTTGATTTAAGATTAAAGAATTACAGAACCTTTGAAGGGACAGGAGTTACTTTCCATTGCAAGACAACTGGATATCCATTGCCAAAGGTATCCCAAACCTCTGTGACATTAATTTATTTTAAAAAAACCCATCAGGTGCTCTACTTGTAAATTTCCTTAGCATCTCATAGTCAGGCATTCTACGTACTGCATAGAAAACAGCAAATCTCAAAGAAAATCCAGTCCTTTGTTCTGTTATGAAGCTGAATTTTCCTTTTCTCCCTCAGTAGAATAGTGTTATGTTTAGACAGTTCAGAGGTAGGTTAGATCTACCAGTTATGTTGGTCTTGCTTCTGAGTACCTCAGAGTTAGCTCACACAAGTGGGGAACACAGTAGCGATCTTGATCTAGGTTGCTTTGCTCTTTGTCAAAATGGACTTTTATATCAGTTTCTAGCTCCAAAACTCATCTTTCAGGCTACTGTGAAATCATGTTACTTTAGTCTTACTTATTTCAAGTAAAAATGTTAATGTTAACTTTTATAGATGGCCTATGATGATGTATAAGCTGAAAAATAGGAAGCTGTGGTATACATGGGTCACTACTGGATCTTGGTCTTTAGGAGAACTCACATAGTGTTCCACTGTTTCTTTCCACGTAGATTGCATGGTACAAAGATGGTAAGCGCATTAGGCATGGAGAACGCTACCACATGGAAGTGCTGCAAGACGGCAGTGCCAGTCTGCGTTTGCCTGTGGTTTTACCTGAAGATGAAGGAATTTATACTGTCTTTGCCAGTAATATGAAAGGAAATGCCATTTGCTCAGCAAAACTCTATGTTGAGCCTGTTGCACCCACGGCAACTCCAGGTTATATGCCAGGACCAGAAGTTATGAGAAGATATAGGTATGTACACAGTAATATATACATTTCAAGACACTTCAGTCTGCTGTGATAGGCAGTCCAAAAACTGATTACATAGCAGCTAAACAGCTTCACTTGTTGAACTTTGCATACATCTAGAGAAGTTCCAAATGCTGTTTTCATGGTTTATATTGATTTACGTGCCTACTCTTTGTCTGATTTGACACTTTAATGAGCAGTGCAGTTCCCAGAGTACTATGGTTCACGTGTATATCCAGCCACAATATTAGATTTATGACCTCAGTAACCATATTTATTTCTTAAAGTACTCATCTCTTGGAAAAAAATTCTTCTGCACCAGACATTATAATGCTGTGTGTGACCCTTATTCCCACCCTTGAAATGGCTGTATTTCTATGACACAAAAAAATCCAGCATTGTCACATACTGTGTTCTGTATCCATATGCATACACACATATGCACAAATGTACACAAGGTTGCATCCGTATCTGTGCAGTATCCAAAGGCCAAAAACATCCCTGGTTATGGTGTATCCTAATACTATTCAGCTATACAAGTTGCTGTCAAAAAAATAAAGAATATTGACTACAAATAAGTATAAATTTTGTCACAATTTCTCACATAAGTAAATTGGTTAAGATCTTTAAAATAAATTTTGTTAAAGGCAAAAATTAAATTCTGAACCCACTGCTATATGACATTGTCATATACATCTGTCTTATTGTTTCCTTCCAGGTCTATTTCTCCACGTTCTCCAAGCAGGTCTCCTGCCCGCAGTTCTCCTTCTCGTTCTCCTGCCCGCAGATTAGAAGAAACTGATGAAGGGCAACTAGAGAGACTATATAAGCCAGTTTTTGTGCTGAAACCTACATCATTTAAATGTTCACAGGGACAGACAGCAAGATTCGACTTAAAGGTTGTTGGCAGACCTATGCCAGAGACCTACTGGTTCCATAATGGTACATCATCCTCATTTTTATCATTAAATGATCTCAAAAAACAATCTTATATACATTTTACGTCTTGTTGAGACACCATTTTGAGCACAATATCCTTTTTTTTTTTGTTATGTGTATCTGCAGGTCAACAAGTGGTTAACGACTACACCCATAAAATAGTGATTAAAGAAGATGGCACACAGTCATTGATCATTGTTCCTGCTATGCCTGATGACTCAGGAGAATGGGCTGTAATCGCTCAGAACAGGGCAGGCAAAGCTTCAGTCTCAATGACACTGACCGTGGAAGGTATCTACTGCACATGCTATTTTTAGGAGGCTGAGTGTTTCTTATTAAAAAACATGGTTACATCATTTCCTCTTGTGATAACTTATCCTTGCTCTTTCAGCTAAGGAAGACCTAGTCAGACCACACTTTGTGGAAAGGCTGAGGAATGTTAGTGTAAAGGAAGGCTCTAGACTGGAGATGGCTGTGAAAGCTACTGGTAACCCTAATCCTGACATTGTATGGCTGAAGAACAGTGACATTATTGTACCTCATAAATATCCTAAAATAAAGTAAGCATTTTTATTTTGTTTAAATAATAAAGGAGTTAATCACCATCCTGCAAAGTGCCTCCAGCAGTGTGCTGAATACCCTTGCTTCCATAGAATGGATTGACTAAGGATTTAGTCCAGTGTCTAATGAAGCTACTAATATCTTTTGTGTTGCAGCAAGGCTAAGAGACATAAAATACCTTGTAGGACTCCATTTTTTCCAGTTTCTGTATTTTGGATTCTGCAAAGCCAATGCTTTTACAACAGGGATCCAGGGAACCTTTTTGTGTCTGTGATATTTAAGTCCTCTGCAGATATAACTGCTGTTGAATTCAAGGCTGGTTTTTATTATCCTTATCTGTTTGATTATTAGACATTGCATTCATAAACATGAATAACCATAAACAACATGTCTAATTCCTCCAGAGATTTGCATTTGGAGGCTTTGAACTAATTCTGGAGAAGGACAAAAATGAGTGACAAAAAAGTTTTTTAAAAAATTGTTTTACTATTACAGGATTGAAGGAACCAAGGGAGCAGCTGCCCTTAAAATTGAATCTACTGCCAGACAAGATGCTGCGTGGTATACTGCTACTGCTATCAATAAAGCTGGGCGGGACACTACTCGATGCAAAGTAAATGTTGAAGTTGAACATGCAGAACCTGAACCAGAAAGGAGATTAATCATTCCAAAAGGAACTTACAAAGCTAAGGAGATTGCAGCACCGGAATTAGAGCCTCTCCATTTGCGCTATGGTCAAGAGCAGTGGGAGGAAGGAGATCTCTATGACAAAGAAAAGCAACAAAAACCATTTTTTAAGAAGAAGCTCACATCTTTAAGGCTCAAACAATTTGGACCAGCACATTTTGAGTGCAGGCTTACACCAATTGGAGACCCAACCATGGTGGTGGAGTGGTTGCATGATGGCAAACCCTTGGAAGCAGCTAACAGACTCCGCATGATCAATGAGTTTGGGTACTGTAGCCTAGACTATGGAGTAGCCTATTCCAGAGATAGTGGAGTGATCACTTGCAGGGCAACTAACAAATATGGTACAGACCATACATCAGCTACTCTGATCGTGAAGGATGAGAAAAGCCTTGTGGAAGAATCCCAGTTGCCAGAAGGCAGAAGGGGACTGCAGCGGATTGAAGAGTTAGAAAGAATGGCTCATGAGGGTGCTCTTCCTGCAGTTGCAGTGGACCAAAAGGAAAAACAAAAACCAGAAATTGTTTTGGTTCCTGAACCTGCAAGAGTCCTGGAAGGTGAAACAGCACGATTCCGCTGTCGTGTGACTGGCTATCCTTTGCCCAAGGTCAACTGGTACCTCAACGGACAGCTCATCCGTAAGAGCAAGAGATTTAGACTCCGCTATGATGGAATCTACTACCTGGATATTGTGGACTGCAAATCGTATGACACAGGAGAGGTGAAAGTCACTGCAGAGAATCCAGAAGGCTTTATCGAACATAAGGTGAGACTTGAGATCCAGCAGAGGGAAGACTTCAGATCTGTTCTTCGTCGTGCTCCTGAACCCAAACATGAGCCTGTAGTGCCAGAGGCTGGAAAACTTCTCTTTGAGGTACAGAAGGTAGACAAACCTGCAGAGGCAACAACCAAAGAAGTGGTAAAACTGAAAAGGGCTGAAAGAATCACTCATGAGAAGCTTTCAGAGGAATCTGAAGAGCTGCGTAGTAAATTCAAACGTAGGACAGAAGAGGGCTATTATGAAGCCATCACTGCTGTGGAACTTAAGTCTCGTAAAAAAGATGAATCATATGAAGAAATGTTAAAAAAGACAAAAGAAGAACTTCTTCACTGGACCAAAGAGATCCCAGAGGAAGAGAAGAAAGCACTTCCTCCTGAAGGCAAAATCATCATTCCAACATTTAAACCAGAGAAGGTCGAGCTTAGTCCAAGCATGGAGGCTCCTAAGATATTTGAAAGAATTCAAAGCCAGACTGTAGCCCAGGGAACAGATGCACACTTCCGTGTAAGAGTGGTGGGCAAACCAGACCCTGAGTGCCAGTGGTTCAAAAATGGTGTGCAGATTGAAAGGACTGATCGTGTGTATTGGTACTGGCCTGAAGATAATGTTTGTGAATTAGTCATCAGAGATGTGACTTCTGACGATTCTGCCAGCATAATGGTGAAAGCAGTCAATATAGCTGGTGAAACTTCTAGCCATGCTTTCCTGTTAGTACAAGGTAATTTAAATTCTCTCGCTTTTATCATATTGCTTATCATAGTGTATTAAGTCTAGATATAGTCAGTGCACTGTTGATTCATTGTATATTGTTTTGCACAGCCAAACAGTTAATCAGCTTCACCCAGAAGTTACAAGATATTGTTGCTAAACAGAAAGACTCCATGGCAACGTTTGAATGTGAGACATCAGAACCTTTTGTCAAAGTGAAATGGTTTAAGGATGGAATTGAGATTCATTCTGGAGACAAATACAGGATGCACTCAGACAGAAAGGCTCATTTTCTTTCTATACTGACAATTGAAATGTCTGATGCTGATGACTACAGCTGTGCACTGGTAGAAGATGAATCCATAAAAACTACTGCAAAGCTTACTGTTGAAGGTAAGAAGCACATAGTTCAGTACTATGCAGTACTGCTAAAGAGAAATCAACTACAGGAAGAAATAAAACAAAGTAAAATTATGTTTGTCACACTTAGAAACATCCAATCTGCTTTCATAGTCTCCGAATCCAGTATGAAAGTTTGGAGATACATTTATGTGAAATAGCTATACCGTAAATATATATTAATTCTTTAGACTCATTTAATAAGAAATGTTTTCATTGTGAATATCTAATCAATCTTTGTAATTAATGTAATTATTTTTTCTTATAGGGGCTGTGGTTGAGTTTATTAAAGAACTTGAAGATGTTGAAATACCAGAATCTTTCTCAGGTGAACTGGAATGTGAGGTTTTCCCAGAAGATGTGGAAGGGAAATGGTATCATGGCGATGTTGAACTCACTTCTAATCATAAATATGTGATTACATCCCGCCGTGGTCGCCAAATCCTCACTATTAAAGATGTTAATAAAGATGATCAAGGAGAGTATAGCTTTGTTGTTGATGGCAGAAGGACTCACTGTAAACTGAAGATGAAGCGTAAGCATGTCTAATACTTAATATTGTTTATATACTATACACATTGTATATTATAGCATATATTATAACTATATCATTATATCCCATACTGCCTTAATATTCAATATTTTGTATATCTGTTATGAGGATTAATTAACTTCATTCCATTCCACAGCTCGTCCTATGGCTATTCTTCAAGGACTTGCTGATCAGAAAGTCTGTGAGGGAGATATTGTACAACTTGAAGTTAAAGTCTCCCTAGAAAATGTAGAAGGTGTCTGGATGAAAGATGGTCATGAAATTCAATCAAGTGATCGTGTTCACATAGTGTTGGATAAACAGTCACATATGTTGCTGATAGAAGATGCAACAAAGGAAGATAGTGGAGCTTACTCTTTTAGTGTTCCTGATCTTGAACTGTCAACCACTGGACAGCTCACAGTGTACAGTAAGTCATTATCATGATTTTGAAGGTGTGTTTGATTTTGGGATCCTTTAGGATTACTTCTTAAAGGCATGTGGTTTTTTTCATGATGAATATTTCTGTAACTTGACAGGTGTGGAAATAATGGTGCCCCTAAAAGATGTGCATGTAGTTGAAGGAACAAAAGCTATCCTCGAATGCAAAGTTTCAGCACCTGATGTGTCTTCATCCAAATGGTATCTAAATGATCATCAGATAAAGCCCGATGAACGTGTACAAGCTGTATGTAAAGGCACTAAACAGAGACTAGTGCTTACCAGAACCCATGCATCAGATGAAGGACGTTATAAGCTAATGGTTGGCAAAGTTGAAACAAGTTGCAATGTCACAGTTGAAAGTAGGTTTCCTTTGAGATGCACAGCTCTTTGTGAAATTATTTATTTAAATACAAACCTATGGAAACAATTAATATATTTGTAATGTATTCTTTCTATAGAAATTCAGATTATTAGAGGCCTTCATGACATCACTTGCACTGAAACTCAGAATGTATCCTTTGAGGTTGAGCTCTCCCATTCAGGGATTGATGTAATTTGGCATTTCAAAGGCCAAGAGATAAAGGCTGGTCCTAAATATAAAGTTGAAGCACATGGCAAGATATATAAATTGACAGTGGTGAAGATGATGAAAGATGATGAAGGTGAATATGTATTTTATGCAGGAGAGAAGAAAACATCTGGAAAGCTCATAGTAGCAGGTTAGTAGGTTTAAAGTTCAAGATTTTTCACTGTGATTTAAAAACAATGCTCAATGTGCTGTATTTTGTAATTGCAGAAATTGTACTGTTTCTGTAATTTTCTTGTCTTTAATTTATCTTTTTTTTTTTTTTTTTCCCCCTATATTTTCCTTGCACTTATCTTTTGTGGCTGGTATAATTTGAATTCAACAAAACTTTTAAGTGATAGTATGTTAAACTAAATCAGAGCCATAGTATGGAATGCTGTAGTATGCTTTGATGCAATTAATGTAAAAAAGAAGGGTTTTGTCTTGAATGTTCATAGTACCTGTGCTGATAATAAAAATAATAAATGAGAAGAACTACTATAGAAATAAGAAACTTCTCTTTCTGATGTTCAGGTCACATTCTATTCTTGAGTTTTCATAGGACTCAAAATGTCCATGGGCATGCTGCAAATTAGGGCAAAGAATTCTAGCATGTACTTTTCATGTGGTTGCATTTCCATATAGGGAAAGTTGAACAGCAACACAACAAAATCATGTGGTTTTGCTTCCCAACAGGCGGTGCCATTTCAAAGCCTCTCACTGATCTGAGTGTGGCTGAGTCCCAGGCAGCTGTTTTTGAATGTGAGGTGGCAAACCCTGAATCAGATGGCCAGTGGCTACAAAATGGTAGACCATTACCTATGACAGATCAGTATCATGCTGAATCTGATGGTGTAAAGAGAAGGCTCAATATCCCTGTCACAAAACTGGATGATATGGGTGAATACAGCTATGAAATAGGAAGCTCAAAGACATCTGCAAAACTGAAGGTCGAAGGTCAGTATTTTTTATAACTAAGTCAATCCAGCACCACTCACCATGTCTTGGATCAGGCTGTAAGATACAAATGTATTTTGCTTCATTTTCTGAAAATATTTTTATATTATGATGTGCTTTCTGAGGTAGCAAACTTACTGTATTTCGGGGTCTCTGTATTTGAAATTTGGCATGGTATTTTAATAAAACCACATTTGTGCAAGGTACTGGCTAGCAGGTAGAAATTCAATCTTTGCTAAATGTGTAATAAACATAGCAAATGAAAAACCCTGTTTCTCATGGATGCTAAAGTTAAATGTTCCTTTTTGTGTTCCAAACACACCACTTTGGGGGAAACTGTATAAATCAATATATACATGCTAGATTTTAAAGTGAAGCACCATGATTCAGTTTTATTATTATATTATATTTACTATGACTTTAAATTTTGGTCTATTTTGTCAAGTCTGTTTTATTTTTTCCCTTATTTTTTTTTCTTATTTTTTCCTAGCTGTTAAGATAAAGAAGACACTAAAGAATTTGACTGTAACAGAAACACAGGAGGCAGTTTTCAGTGTAGAACTGAGCCACCCTGATGTGAAAGGAGCTCTGTGGATTAAAAATGGTGTTGAACTTGAATCAAGTGACAAGTATGAAATATCAGTGAAAGGAACTGTTCACACACTGAAAATCAAACACTGTGTTGTCACTGATGAGTCTGTATATAGCTTCAAGCTTGGAAAAATAGGAGCAAATGCCAGACTTCATGTAGAAAGTAAGCCAACCTGGTTTGAATATTTGCTTTAATGTGTGGCTTGAAATTCAGATCAAACACACTGCTGAATCTTTCTAACTTTTTTCCTCAAGCTGTCAAGATCATCAAAAAGCCAAAGGATGTGACTGCTTTGGAAAATGCGGTTGTTTCCTTTGAACTGAGTGTATCCCATGATACTGTACCAGTGCGATGGTTCCACAAAAATGTTGAGCTTAAACAGAGTGATAAATACAAGATGATCTCTCAAAGGAAAGTTCACAAGCTTATGCTGCATAATATATCTCCTGCTGATGCTGGGGAATACACAGCTCTTGTTGGGCAAATTGAGTGTAAAGCAAAACTGTTCGTTGAAAGTAAGTATTGTAAGTTTGTAGGAAAGTAATTATATGAATTGCTACACCGATTCATATTGGATATCTTGACCTGATACTTCACAGTTTGTTACTCTTAGGGTTTTGCAGTCTTCCACACATGGTGAGTTTTAACAAATCTTTCCTTTTCTTTTGTCTTAACCCCCCTCCCCTTCTCCCCCCCTTTAGCCATACACATCACAAAGACCATGAAAAATATTGAAATTCCTGAGACCAAAACAGCCTCTTTTCAATGTGAAGTTTCTCATTTCAATGTGCCTGCTGTCTGGTTGAAAAATGGTGTGGAGATTGAAATGAGTGAAAAGTTCAAAATAGTGGTCCAGGGGAAACTCCATCAGCTCAATATCATGAACACAAGCAGTGAAGATTCTGCAGAATACACATTTGTCTGTGGAAATGACAGAGTCAGTGCAACTCTGACCGTAAAACGTATGTAAACATGAAATTAGCCATAATATTTTACAGTTACCAATAATAGAGTTTGTGTTAATTCAGGCATTGGGTGTAATTCAGACAAACTCAATATTGTTGTAGAGGTACTGTCAAACAATGCTAAACAGTCTCAGTTACATTTTTAAAAGAGACTCAGAAGTTATTAATTTGAAAGTCCTGGATTCTTCTGTTTAGGCCAACATGGCTAAATGCCAAGTCACCATAGGAGATAGAATTTGGATTCCTATGTCATTCAGAAGTTGTGGGAAATTTAGTTGCAGCATTGATTCTGGACACAGGGCCTTACTTCTAGTATTACCAAAACTCAGGATATGTCTTAAAGAATTTTGAGCATCTCTGATCCAGTTAGCATGATTTCAAATAAAGTGAAACAGAACAAAAAAAATCCCAAAACTGAAACCATGTCCATTTATTTTCTTTTAGCCATCCTAATTACCTCTATGCTAGAAGACATCAATGCTGAAGAGAAAGATACAATAACGTTTGAAGTTACTGTTAACTATGAAGGTATCTCATACAAATGGCTAAAGAATGGGATAGAAATAAGATCAACTGATAAATGCCAGATACGAACAAAGAAGCTCACACACTCCCTCTCCATAAGGAATGTGCATTTTGGTGATGCTGCAGAATACACTTTTGTTGCTGGAAAAGCAGCTTCATCAGCAAATTTATATGTGGAAGGTATTTGCTCTCTTGTTTTGTGTGTTTAGTGACTTCTAGTGGCTTAAATGACATCATGAAACTAATTCTATTTTTATACGCCCTAGCTCGTCACATTGAATTTAGGAAACATATTAAAGACATCAAGGTTGTGGAGAAGAAGAGGGCTATTTTTGAATGTGAAGTTTCAGAACCTGACATTCAAGTCCAGTGGATGAAGGATGGACAAGAACTCCAGATTGGTGATAGGTAAATGATTGATTCAACATCATATGGACTTCTGTTATATTTTCCCCCCATGAAATAACTCGCTCTTTTTCTTTTCTGACATCCTCAGGATGAAAATTCAGAGAGAGAAATATATCCATCGTCTCATCATTCCTTCCACAAGAATGTCTGATGCTGGTCAGTACACTGTAGTAGCAGGTGGAAACACTTCCAGTGCCAATTTGATTGTGGAAGGTCGTGACATTCGTATCAGAAGCATCCATAAAGATATTCAGGTATGGCCTATACAGGAGAATAAATATTTCATTGCTTTGTCACTCAAAGAATAACACAAAAGACCAACAATATCTAACCGGCAAGAGTCCTAACACAGAAATATGTAATTGTAAATTCAGGGCCTCCTAGGAAACTGGAATGTGTGACCCTCTGCAAAAGCAAATGCTGTTTCTAATATTTATTCTACTTGTTCAAAGGTCATTGAGAGACAAAGAGCTGAAATTGAATTTGAAGTCAATGAAGATGACATTGAACCACAGTGGTACAAGGACGGTATTGAGATCAACTTCCAATACGAGGAAAGATACACTTATGTGGTAGAAAGGAGAATTCATCGAATGAGCATCTTTGAAACCACTTACTCTGATGCTGGAGAATATACTTTTGTTGCAGGACGGAATAGGAGTTCTGTTGTTCTTTATGTGAATGGTAGGTGTTCCGACAAACAATATTTTGACTGTATTTATCACCCTGTGCTTTTCTAAGTTCTATATAGCTTTCATGGAATTCTAACTCTGAAAGTAAAAAAATAAAATAAAAGTGATTAAATAAATAAATAAATAAATAAATAAAAGTCTAAAGAGAATCTCATGTCTGGAACACTACCAAAATCCTCATGTACATGGATGTTTCTCACTCTACTGGAATAGCTGGCCAGCTGATGAAAATGCTATAGCAGGTTTTTTCCCTACGTTATTTATTTAGACCAGGAAATTCTCAAGTCCAAATAAAATTAATTTGTTCACATGGAGAAATATCCTTTGCCAGAGGGATAAACCTAACAATTCTTGGACATGTTTTGCCAGAAAACACTTATTCCAACAGAGCTAATTATGCTAAGGCACTTGCTGCTAGATCATTCCCCTGTATCAAGGAAAAGGGTAGACTTTCATGGGCATACAAGATAGGGAATAATAATTTTTTTAAGAAAATAAAATAAAACACATCCTTCCTAATATTTTTCAAGCCTCAAAAAATATCAACACTGAGGTTTCTTTCCCTCTTTCTCTTTCCCTTCCCCTTCTTCTCCCCTGCAATTTGCAGCTCCAGAACCACCCCGGATTATTCAGGAGCTAGAACCAACCACTGTGGAATCTGGCAAACCTGCCCGCTTCTGCGCTATGGTATCAGGCAAACCACAGCCCAAAATTTCCTGGTACAAAGATGATCAACAGCTTTCTCCAGGTTTCAAGTGTAAATTTCTTCATGACGCACAAGAATATACTCTATTGCTGATTGAAACTTTCCCTGAAGATACAGCAGTGTACACCTGTGAAGCAAAAAATGACTATGGAGTTGCTACAACTTCAGCTTCACTTTCAGTGGAAAGTGAGTTTCCTATGCTCATAACAATGTCTGTGAAATGAGATAGTCAATGTGTGTGACATCTGAATCTTTAAAAATGATGACTTCTTCTTATCCTTTAGTCCCAGAAGTTGTTTCCCCTGAGCTAGAAGTGCCAGTGTATCCACCCGCTGTCATCATACCACTACGTGACGCTGTTACATCTGAAGGACAGTCTGCTTGCTTTCACTGCAGAGTTACAGGGACAGGTGGGTTTAATGAAATCCTGTACAACTTTCCATATCTGAGAACTATTCATCTTGAACTCAGGAAAACCTGCAACAGTATATGTGCTGGGATTACTCCTTCCCTAGAAGTACAGTTATTTGATGCACGCGTGCAGCAAAGTATTACCCACCGACAACTATCAGTTAAGCAAGTCATATGTCAAAGATGGTATCAAGCAAGGAAGTTATAAGGTTCCATAAACGTTAAGCATTTCCAAAAAGGAGGTCTGTTTCAAAAAAATTGTCTTTGGAAAATTCTCAGCATTTCAAATGTTAACTGATCTTGGAAAACTGTCAGTGAGTAGAATGTAGAGTTTCAAAACACAGGGTATCATAGTATCAAACACTATCATGTTAAATGAAAATTATGAAGTTTCTGATGACACACAGTGTCATGTCAATTAACTAAACAGACTGAAATTGAATATTCACATAGTAAAATACAGAATAAGCTCCAGTTCCAATCCTAAATAATTTACAATTATTTAAAGATAAATAAAATTCCAAATTTTAAAATATTGTGTAAAAATCCACATAAAATTGGTAATATGTGTACATATGCAAATATATATAAATTTAATTTCAGTTTCTTGAAATCAGACTGGTTTTGTTTTTTGTTGTTGTTTTTTTTTTAAACCCCAAAACTTTACAAGAAATCTGATTCTGCTTTAAAAATGGTGCTAAAACTAAGAAAATATATGTGGGAAAAACTGGCTTCCCTTCTGCGCAAAGCATGCTTGTGTAATTTTTTGGACAAGAACTGTATTTACGTGAATGTGGAAGCTGAATTTACAACACAGAGCAAGGATGCTTTCATCTAGGCCCCCTTTCACAGAACCATAGAATTGTTTATGTTGAAAAAGACCTTTAAGATCATCAAGTCCAACCATAAACCTAACACTGTTAACTCCACCACTAAACCATGCCTCTAAGCACCTCATCTACATATCTTTTAAGTACTTCCAGGGATGGTGACTCAACCACTTCCCTGGGCAGCCTGTTCCACTGCTTCGTAACCCTTTCAGTAAAGAAATTTTTCCTATTGAAAATTTCCTTTAACGAATGATGTATCTAAGTGCATTTGCATACCCCTCATTCATTAGGTTAGGTAATAGCTGATTGCAAATACAGTTGTTTAATGGTACGCACTGTGCAGCTGGCTATAGAAAACACTGTCTCTTTCTTCTGATGACATTAATAGCACACTATTTGTATGAAAATATTTGATTAATGTTGTAATATAGTGTCAGATGGACTGGCAAGGTTAAAGTCTGCTTCAGTCCTCTTTCTCATCTACAAGAATCTATACAAATCAAGGAACACAATATAATATATAGGAATTTTACACAGGTACAAAGACATCTTTCTTGAAATATAAGAGGTGTAAAATTTATAATATTTGCAACAAAAAGAGGCGAGGTACTATCCTTAGGAAAAGAATATTCTGCTTTAATTTATTTAACCTGTTCAGCTCAACCTAATGTTTTAAAAGCCTGTTTAATCAGGTAATTGTAGCAGAATCCCTTTTTAAAAATGAGACTTTCTTTGATTTTAGCAGTAGCAATATGTTTTTAATTTTGTACTTTTCTTCTTTCTGTTGCTTGACCAGATCTCAAAGTCTCTTGGTACAGCAAAGAGAGAGAGATCAAGCCATCACGGTTTTTTAGAATGACTCAGTTTGAAGACACTTATCAATTGGAGATTGCTGAAGCGTATCCAGAGGATGAAGGAATCTATACCTTTGTGGCTAGTAATTCTGTAGGCCAAGTGACAAGCACTGCTACCTTGAAGCTAGAAGGTACAGTGTGTCTTGTTTAGGTCATGTTCCAACATTAATCTTAATATACACTCATGAATATATGTGAGTCTTTGTCTGTCCTGTTGTCTTTTAACTCAATTAATTGCTGCCATTTACAATGTCCACAACATACATTTATGTTTCCAAAATATAGGTCATGCACAGGAAAAATTATTTCACATTTTTTTCAATCTTCCATGCACCTCATCTTTTCATTCTCTCCAGTATTAGAATCTGTAATGTATCAAAGATGCTGGAAACCTTATTTCTAATGAAAGTGCTTTGTTCACACATTCTTTGATTTGACTGTGAGGAGACTCTAGTAAGAGTTTTGTTATAAAATTAATTGCTGTGAAAGTGCTGAAAAACACACTAAATAGAGATATGTACCAGGTACTTGGGCAGGTGAAAAAAAGTAGTTTACATTCATATGAATTGATGAAATATTGACCAAAGTTTTAGAGCAGAAATATTGTCTGGGGAATTAGCTATTTAAGTTCTATATTGTCCTTGACATTATTTAACCATAAATATTTTGTTTTCTTTTTGCAACAGATTTTATAAATTATGAATTAGAATAATTCATGCTGTTAAATTTCAAGTTAGAAAAAAAATCTTGAATGAGAGAAAAAATTTTTTTAGTGTAGGGTAAGAAATTAAAAATTGGCGTGCTTCTTTTCAGGATTTAAAAAGGTTGAAGAAGTTGCATCAGAGTCCCATTGGCATGTTGCTTCAGCTGTTTCACTTAAGGAGGAGTCTATTGGCCAAAGTCCCACCTTTATCCAGCCTATTTCAAGCTGCAGGGTATGCAGCGGGGAATCAGTCAGATTTCAAGCTAGGGTCTCCGGCATGCCCAAACCAAAAATCCAGTGGTTTCATAATCAACAACTCATGTTGCCAACAAAAGACTTAGTTTTCCACTTTGATGAGTCTACAGGCACAGCTATACTGATAATAGTAGATGCTTTTTTAGAGCATGCTGGCCAATACTCTTGCAAGGCAAGAAATAGTGCTGGAGAAACAACTTGTACAGCTACACTTACAGTGACTGCGGAAGGTAAAGCCCCATTTTTACTTCAAAGGGATTCAGTTTGTTGTATACCACCCTTCTACACTATTACTAATATTCTTTCCTTATTTCACACCTTTTCTTTACCTGCTACTGTTAGTAGTACCTACTCTCTGTAACCCAACCACTCTCATTTCTTCTGGTTAAGCTGTAATATTTGGAAATTTGTAAATTTGTATCTTGATATAGGTCAAAGAATAGAATAATTTTACTGAAGACATTCAGTTTTTTAAAACAAATAATTAAGTGATCTTTATAACATTGACTGAGGTATTTTGCACTATCCTGTAGAATAAAATAAATAAAGGAAATACCTCCTTAAGAAGTTCCATAATAAGTTTCCAACACTAAAATGGACAACTTCAGTGAAAGAAGAGACAAGCATCAGTTGTGTATCAACTGCATGACTAGCTTAGGCATCACTCATCATTCATATATGTGAATGGATGACCTTTGTGTCAAGGCAGTAGCGCATCTGGCATGCTGAGTTTTCAAATGAAGATCATTCACTTTCATCCTCCATGCTGTTTGCTTTTGTTTGGAGCATGGCCTAGTAAAGTTCTTTAGATACTAATATTGTTATTTTTGTTGCTTGATTACACAGTGCAAGCCCTAGGTAGGCAAAGTTCTGGGAAAGATGTAAAAGAATCTGTCCGGTCACAGGCTATAACAGAACTTCATGTTGCTCCTCTCACAAAGAAGACTATTAAAGCTTATCAAAAAGAATTTAAACCAGTGCAACAGCCAGCACAGGAATTGGGTGTACAGGTTTTTGAAAGCGTATCAGAAAGTTCGACTATGAAGGCTACATCTGTTGAAGAAATGGAAGCCACGCGCACACAAATCCTGTCCCAAACATCTCAAAACCCAAGAATCTCTATGACTGCTGCTTGGGAAATGAAAGACATCCCTCCAAAGATTCTCTTGCAGCTCAGAGACCTAACTGTGAAACGTGGTGACACTGCTCAGTTTATATGTGTCTTAGAAAATGAATACTTCTCTGAGTTTCTTTGGGCCCATGAAGGTGAAAGGATAGATGTATCTGAAAAATTGAAGATATCACAAAAGGGAAGTGTCCTACTGCTCACAATCCTAAATGTCCAGCTGACAGATCAAGGACTGTACAGTTGTACTGTCTATAATGATTACGGAGGGACAACAACCGCTGCAATACTAACAGTCAAAGGTGGTTATCTGACTTTTAACATTGTGACTTGAAATTTCATTATTACTGCCTATAGCTCACTCATATTTCCTTTATTATGAATATTTAATTGAGAAAGCGCTAGTAATAATGTTTTGGAGTTTTTCCTTCACATTTACAGCTCTACTCATAGCAGACGTGAGATACTGGGAAGCTGGTATGTACCAGCTGATGTTAGTAGTGCCTACCTAGAACTTCATGCCTCTTCTCAGCAAGTTACAGGTGTCTGAGGCTTTTTATTCCTCATATCCATCCTGGTATGCAGTGAGATTTAAAGCAAAACAGAATAGTAAGAAATTTTACATTTTGAGAATTCCTGAGGAACTTGAGAATTTAAGGAAGAGAAGAATGTCAGATAAACAATGTTCAACTAGATGCCTGATCATTTAAAATTCTGTGGGTCCAACTTTTTTCCAATAAATCTATGATTCCAACTCCAATGTTGGTAGTATACATCATTGTACTTGAAAATACTAATTAATACCCTCCAATGTCCCTAAGATTTAAATACTTATTTTCACTAAGACTCCTTCCACTTCTTTCTGACATCATTGTATTAAAATGTTAGTTGTGTACCACTAGTGATGACCTAAAAATGTAATATCACCACCACTGACTAGGTGGTAGTATTTCTGCTGAGTCAAGAGCAGAAAATTAAGATTGAATAATGAGGAAGCCTTTGACCCTGTTCTTTTGGCTCTTACATGTTGAGGTTTCTTTCTCTGCTCTTGAGCTGTGCAAAGTGCTTTACTTCTGCTACTACTTCTTAAATTGAGGATCTAAATTAAAAGCAAAGGTATGCTTGTATTAGGCATTACAAAGTTTTTGTCCCATGAAAGTCCCGTAGTTTTGGCGGGTACCTAGAATTAGCTGAGGAGGAATAGAGCTCTTAAATGTGTAATCAATCATGTTTAATAACATTGTTGTAGCACTAATTTGCTGGACATTCTTTCAGTACTAATTATTTTGGATTTTTTTCCCCTAAGTATAAGGATGTTTTTTATTCCTGTAAAACATCTGACCTAATCCTTTTCCTAACTTTATTCTTACCTAGCTAAAGAAGCACAAGCCAAAGCAGTAACAAAAATTACCCTTGAATCAGATACTAAAAGCTTTAAAACAGCCAAAGATTGTCAGTTTAAAGAACCTGAAATTAAGCAAGAATCTTCCAAGAAAACTTCGAGCTTGTTTATATCTACATCCCAAAGACTGTATGAAACTGAGAAGCAAAGAAACAGAGTCTACTATCCTGATGTTGTGCCATGTGAAGACATCACGGAAATTGATGCAGAAGCACCAGAGTTTCTTAAAACTCTGCCTTCAGAAACCACTGTAAAAGAAGGAGATGATGTGTTACTCTTTTGTATAATGAAGGGTGTCCCTACACCTTGTGTGGTCTGGCTGTGCAATCAGCTAATAGTTGAGGAGTCTGCACTCTGTTCCTTAAAACATGATGGGCCACTGTGCAGTTTAAGATTGTTAAAAGTTGGTCAGAACCACAAGGGTACATACAAATGCAGAATAGTTAATCCTGCAGGACAAGCCGAGTGCAGCACCCATCTGAGAGTGACAGGTTGGCAACTGCATGTTCCTTCCAAGTATCAATTCCTTGTGATAGCATCATTGCGCTCCATTCCAGTACAATCATTCCCTGGGAGATGATAAAGAATGAGAAGCATCTCAGTCTGTGGATTGTTGAATGTTTTCTTCAGGGATTTAAGGCATGATAAAGGCATGTTACATTAGAAACTTTCCCCCATCCTGCAAAACAAGAAAGCAAACTGTATAGAAAAGTCTACACTGCAAGAAAGTTTTAAAGCATTTGATTATTCTCAAAATTAATCAAGCGTTTGAATTGTTTGGCATGCATTTATGTGTATGTATGTGTGAATTTCTGTATATTTGCAAGAGAGATTGAATATTTTTATGACCTAAAGTGTTGATTGGCATGTTTAGCAACTATAGCTCAAAAGTCTTTGTCTTTTGATTCTAGCTCCTGAAAAAATTATTCACGAGAAGCTAGAGGAAGAGACTGAAATGGAAGTGAAAGGTACAGTCACTGATGATGTTATACTGAATAATTAGTACCAGTAATTAGTAACATCATGAAAAGATTTTATCTGCTTACATGGAGTGTCTAATGGGGAAAGACAGACATACTTTGAAGCATATTGGAACATGTTGCATGTTTGTTTTGATATGCAAAGGATTACCTGCATTATAAGGGTTATTTAAGTTTTAAAATATGTTTAAAACTTCAAATTTATGATTTTGCAACCATATTCTTAACTTTTACTTCATGCTTTGCAGCTGTTCACAGAGCTTTTATTTGTTCAATTTCCTTTTGAGTGCATGGGATAGTTTACACCAGAAGGAAGTTATACAACTCTTAATCATATTATTTTCAAACAAGTTAGCAACCTAACATTAATGAGTTCAGTGGACATGGATGGATGGATGGATGGATGGATGGATGGAGTATACTAGAAAGCATTTGTTGTTCAGGATATGTGAAAGCTACACATTCCCATTGATTTCTTGCACTTTTTTTTTTTACATAGTTTAATTCATCATTATATATCTCTTACCCTGGCTTGCAGATAGCATATGTGGTTCATGTTGCTTGCTTTTTTTCCCTGTGCATAACACTGTGAAGTTAGTGGCTGTATTAGTTCGAATAAACGCCTTCTCGTTTCATGTTAGCTAATTACTTACTTTTTAAAAATATATTTCAAAATATTTTTCCTCAATTGTTTGAGCATTTAATCTACAAACAGAGGGGTCAGAAAGGGCGTTTATTCTACTGTCTGCAAGTCAGGTAAGATTTTCTTCTTTGCAACTCAAAGACACACAGCTTTTCCAGGCAGCAAAAACATACACGCAGAAGAATATGTTATTTTGAAATTCATTTTTGCTTGTTCAAGAAGAAATTTCCACAGTCTGAAGAAAGAACAGACAACGAACGATTTTCGTGTCAATCTTTAAAACAGAGCAAGGCGTTGCGTTTATTCGAACAAATATGGTGAGTGAATTACTTTTTTTTCCTGGGTGTGTGATGAAATCTGTTGCATGCCCATTTTTTATTTCAATATATTGTTATTTAATTTTTTTTAATCAGATGACATGCAGAGCGTGACATTGTAACCCAGTCTCCTTCTTTTGCAGAGCAGCACAGAAAGGCAAACTTTGAGGAGCCTGGGACAGCGGCGGTGCTGGCTTGCCCCCAAAACTGTAAACCCACCTTCACACAAAGCCTCAAGTGTAGGTCTGTCTTGGAGGGGGACCCTGCACTCTTCCAGTGCAAGCTGGTGGCTTGCCCACCACCCCACATGGCCTGGTTTCACAACAACCGGCCAGTCCACCAGGACTGCCGCAAGGTGATCCGCACTGAAAGTGAGGAGCAAACGCACCATGCCAGCCTGGAGGTGCGGGATGCGCAGGAGCATGATGCTGGCAGCTACAGGGTATTTGCCATTAACAGTGAGGGCTCAGCTGAGTCCACTGCCTCGCTGCTGGTGGCACGCAGTGGGGAGCAGAAGGTCTTGCATTTTGCAGGGAAAGCAGAGCGGGTGCGTGAAAGCTGGGAGTGTTTGCTGCAGCAGCGGCAGGAGGACCGGCTGCGGGTGGTGCTCCGCTGCACTGGCTCACCTTTTGACAAAGGGCAGGAGGCCGAGCAGTTGCTTGGGGGCATCTCGCCAGCCCGGGGCATGGTACGAACCATCTGTTTCCAGAAGCTGCCACTGGTGGGGCCTCACCATCCAGGGCTGGCATGTGGTAGGGAGCACAGTGGCACGGTGGTAGATGCTGAGGAACTTCTGGAGGAGGAGATCCGTCATAAGCTGCAGCGGTTGAGGGAGGCAAAGAGGGCAGCACTGAAAAAGAAGCAGGAATCCCTCATGTCCATGTCCCAGAAGGACCCTCCTGGGAAGCCCAGCCCGTCTGAGGCAGCTATCAGGATGGGTGGCTCAGGACCTATAGCAGTGCAGGTAGTGAAGGGGTACTGCAGGTCCAATGCCACAGGGGAGAGATGGCAGATGCCAGGTGGGTTCCTGGAGAACTGTCCACCCCTCTTTGTCCAGGAAGTTCAGCCCCAGGAGGCCATTGAGGGGCACCGATGCACATTCTCCTGTCTCTTCCATGGCCGCCCACAGCCTGCAGTCACGTGGTACAACAACGCCAAGCCTGTGGGAAGCATCCGGGGCACAGCTGTTCACACCACAGAGTGCCGCTCTACACTGACCTTCCCATCCGTGCTCCCACAGCACAGTGGCACTGTCACCTGTGTGATCTTCAGCCCCCTGGGCACAGTCAGCACCTCAGCTGCACTCCGTGTGAGGCAGAGAATGTCAGTCTATGAGGCCACAAAGAAGGAGGAGGAAGAGGAAGGGAAGAAAGAGGAGGAAAAGGTGAAGAAGGAGGAGAAGGAAGAGGAAGAAGTTGGCCTGGCCTTCACAGCAGAACAGGGACTGCCAAGTTCAGTTCCAGACTCAGACTTGCTGTCACTGCCTGTGGAAATCAAAATCACTGCCCCCACTCCAACACCAGAACAAGACACAGAGATGAGGGAAACCATGCAGCCCTCTACAGACCAGGCTGCTCCCACCATAAAGCACAAGTTCAAGTTTTCATTTGATGTGGGAAGTAAGCCACCTCAAATTATAGCAGAAGCCCCAGCACACATTCATTGCCATGAAGGGGAGGCAGTGGTGATGGAGTGTGCTGTGTCTGGGCAGCCCCCACCAGCTGTGGTCTGGTCCCTCAATGGCCAGAACCTCTCTGCTAGTGAGAGGCTGAGGTTTGAGGAAGGCAAGAATGGCATGTTCCGCTTGCACATCCAAGGTGTCTCTGTCACAGATGCTGGGATGTATTGTTGTGTGGCTAAGAATGTGGCTGGAACAACACAAACTGCCTGTGAGCTGATAGTGCAGCCCAGTGCACCCAGGTTGTGTAGCAAGGATGGAGACACTGAGGAACTGTCTGCCGTGGACCATATTCTGGACCTCCAAGATCACATCACACTTGCAAAGGATGAAGAGGAAGAGATCACATGCTCCAAGGGGGAGGAGACACATGTACCCTGGTCTCTGAGGCTGCCCCCATCTCCTGGTGAGCAGTTGGATGAGGAATGTGAGAAAACTCCTCACTCCAGGGAAAACAAGGAGAAGGAAATGATAGTGCTGGATATCACAGAAGTTTATGCAAGACAAGAAACAGGTTATAAAGAAGAAAGTGTGAGGGACACAGATGGTATTTCTGAGATAAGGCAGCACAGGGGAAAAGCTGTCTCTGAGGAACACAGCTTTGCAATTGATGTCACTGAGCTGCACCCCAGCACGTTCAGGGAAGAGCATGAACTGGTGGCCAAGGACTCAGGTCACTTTTCAGAGGAGCTGGAGACTGAAGGAGACAAGGTGGTACCACATACAGATACTCTGTCCTGGGACAGTTTGAAGTCACCATTTATGGAAGTGAAAGGGCAAACACATGCCTCTGAACAATCTACTCTGGCTAGTGAGTGTGAAGATTCTCAATTTTTTATTCCTATATCACCTGTGGTGCAAGAGAGGAGTGATGTGCACATGGAGAAGAGCAATGTCCCTGACTGGGAGGCAGTATCTCCTGATGGGCCTCTTGTAGAAGAGGCAAATATGCCCAACCTGCAGAACAACATTGCAAGCATACCCACAAAGGATCAGTTTGGCTTTTATGACTTCTCTACAGAGGAGCAGCAGGAGGAACAGGCCAAGGAGCAAGAAAGATCAGTTGATACCGAACAGGACATTGAGACTGATGATCATCTTTGTAAAGAAGAAATGCTTGATGCTGGGGATGCCACACACTGGGAAATGCACAACAATGGACAAATGGTTCAAGAAATGGAGTCTGATGCAGGCAACTCTTCTTTGAATCTAATCGTCACTCCTCCTGGTGTAGAAAACTCAGGTCAGGACTTTACTGAGGAAGTTGAGGTTCACCTAGAAGAAGTGCATTTCAAAGAGCAGCTATTGCCATCTGAGATTGATGAGACCAATATCACATTTGATCTGAAGAAGTTCATGGAACCCTTACCAGCTGCAGATACTGTGGACACAGAACAGGCACAAACACCCATAGCTCTGGAGAGTGAGGTTGTAGGAGTGGCTGGACTCATCTCCCCTGTACACCAATGTGACAGGCTTGTGAAAGAGATGTCTCTCAGTGAGGAGCTGCATTGCAACTACAGGATTCAGGAAGAGGAGGTCAGTGCCCAGGAGGAGGCACAGCCAAGAGAAATCAGAAGGGCTGATTTGCAAGTCCCTAATGGGGATCTTGGCAACATCATGATATCTGCTGAAGACAGATCTGCTGCTGAAGAAATTAATGAATCAGAGGTGAGTGTATGTGAGGAGGATTCACTTGAGGGACAAATTCATAGTTTCCTAGCAGAGTCCACTGCAGATTTCCAAAGAGAAGTCCAGGAAACACATGTGTGGGAGAGTGAGGAACAATTCGAGACCACAGACTCCCAGAGTGACAGCTTCATCGCTGACTTGAAAAATGCTGCACATGAAAAGAAACTCCAGGCTGGGCATCAGGCTGAGGGGAAAGAAGTTTCTGGTATAGAAAAGGTCTTTGAGAGAGGAAGGAGCAGCTCCACCTGTGAGATAGAAAACACAGATTCCTCTGAGGAGGTACTCAGGGACATCCACCAGGAACCAAACCCAACCAAGGTCTTCTCTTCTGGCCAGCTCTTACTTGGTTTAATAAGGGATGATCCTATGTCACAGAAGAACCAAAGGAAGGAGTCTTGGGACAAGAAGACAACTCCCACTGAGGAAGCCTCTGAGACTAAGCTGGATGGAGAAGGACTGTGGGAGGATATTTCTGCAGATCCAGAGCCCAGTGCTGTTCCATGCTCAGAGCTGGAGACTGACTTGTCCCTGGCCAAGTATTTAAGGTCAGCTGGGATTCAGAAAACTCCAGATCTCACAGGAATAGTTCAGAAGGAGAAGCAAGAGACCATCACTTCACTGGAAGTGGAAGAAGTTACTTTCAGCACAGTTTATGACTATTATAACAACAAACAGGAACTTGTTCGGCCTTTCTCTCCTGAGTCAGAAATGTCTATAGAGCTGGAGAGTGGGAATGGAGATGAGTCACCTGATTCAGACCGCTTCTACACCCCTCCCTCCTCAGTGGAGATCTTTGAAACTGCTTCATCAGCATCCTACCACACACCGCTCAGCACACCTGAGCGCTACTCCACACCATCTGAGGGCTCAGGATACGGCACACCTCCGGAGCGCTACTCCACACCATCAGAGGGCTCAGGATACAGCACACCTCCCGAGCGCTACTCCACACCATCTGAGGGCTCAGGATACGGCACGCCTCCCGAGCGCTACTCCACACCATCTGAGGGCTCAGGATACGGCACACCTCCCGAGCGCTACTCCACACCATCTGAGGGCTCAGGATATGGCACACCTCCCGAGCACTACCCCACACCATCTGAGGGCTCAGGATACAGCACACCACCTGAGCGCTACTCCACACCATCTGAGAGTTTAAAATGCAACATACCCTTAGAGCGCTATTTCACACCCTGCGAGGGACCCTGCTCTGCATCAGGGGACAACACACCACCAGAGCGCTACCGAACACCCACTGGGGAGTATATGGATGCCCTGACCATGCTTCCACTCTGTGAGAGAAGAGAACAGCCTCCAGAACAGCCACAGACTGAGGTGTTTAGGACTCCCTGTGAAGCCCTGGAGCCATCAGACAGGGAGATTCCACCTGCATTCCTCAAGGCGTTGAGCAGCAAGAGGCTTTATGAGGGCAGCACGTTGAGCTTTGTAGCCGAGGTGGGGGGTGTGCCCAAGCCAAGGGTGAAGTGGTATCACAATAAATCTCTGTTGGAGCTGAATGAGAGAGTGCGGATGGAGAAGACTGGGAACAAATATGTTATAGAGATCACTAACATCCAGAAAACTGATGGAGGACAGTATTTGTGCCATGCAGTGAACATTATTGGAGAAGCTAAAAGTATAGCACAGGTGGAAGTTTTGTCTGAAGATGGGCGGTCACTAGCACTGCCACCCCCTGTCACCCACCAGCATGTTATACACTTTGACTTGGAGGAAAACACATCTTCAAGGTCACCTTCCCCACAAGAAATCCTCCTGGAAGTGGAGCTGGATGAAAATGAGGTGAAGGAGTTTGAGAAACAGGTCAAAATCATAACCAGTCCTGAGTTTAGCCCAGATAAGAAGACCATGGTGGTTTCCCTAGATGTCCTTCCACTTGCCTTGTTGGAGCAAGCTGCAGGCTTGGCCATGGAGGAGAATGAAGATGTAAAAATCGATTTTGAAGTAACTGAAATGCCTCCCTGTTTTGCTGTGCCCTTTGCAGATGTCAAGGTGACAGAAGGCTTGGAGGCAGTGTTTGAGTGTGTGGTAACAGGTACTCCTGTCCCAGAAGTGCAGTGGTTTAGAGGTGACAGTTGTGTGACACCTGCCACAGGGAAGTATGTTGTGATTCAGAAGGAGGGATTTCATAGTCTGAAAGTCCAAGACGTAGGTCCTTCTGATGGTGGCTGGTATCACTGTCGGGCAATAAACAGACTGGGAGAAGCAATGTGCAAAGGCTCCCTCATAGTCATGGCTCAGCAGGTAGCAAGTGCTAAGGTGAGCAGTGAGACAGTTGTAGGCAGCAAACCACCCAGGCCCCAGAAGAGTGACTTGCTTTTGAGTAAGATGGTGAGCCCAGGTGACCAGTCAGAAATAGAGCTGGAGTTTGAGTTTGCGCCACATATAGATGACTCAGAGAAAGCAATCCAACTGCTTGCGGTGACTGAACAAGAGCAGGAAGTGGCAGGAGAGAAATGTGTCAATATTAATTTTGATGTGTTTGCAGAGCCATCCCAAGAGGAACGGGTAGAGTTTAGGGCAGAGGACTCAGAGAGCTGCATCTTTGAGTTCCAGGTCACAGAAGCCCCTCCCAGGTTTCTGAGGCTCATTTCTGACTACAGTACTTTTGTAGGTGCCTCAGCACACTTCCAGTGTCTCGTGACTGGTTCCCCCCACCCAAGTATCTGCTGGTATAAGGATGGGGTGTTGTTGAAAGGGGACAGGTACTGTGCACAGGAAGAGCAGGAGGGCTGTCATAGCCTAACTATTGAAAACTTGATGCAAAGTGACAGTGGGCAGTATAAATGTATAGCTACTAACAGGGCAGGAACTGCTGAGACTTGTGCTGTGTTAACATTATACTAAATTTCCATAATTTATTTCAGAATCTCTTTTGAAACACTAAATGTTTTTTATGCTGTTGTTCACTGCAGCTGAAAATGCAGCACTCATTTTAGGGGCATTTTTTTTCATCTCTTTAGGGATGAAAACCACTTTATGTGGGCGTGTTTCTGTCTCACTTTAACTTGTCTTCACTGGGAAATTTAAGTGAGATTTAATCTGTGCACACTTTCTGCACTGAGGTATATTTCAGGCTACTTCCAAGCTCCTTGCTCATTCTTGTAAAGATATTGTAATTGACACTCATCTATGTAGGACTAATATATCCGTATAGTGTACATATTCCTGTCTTTCTGTAACTGTGAAATCATTGTTTTATGTAGGCTAGAAATCATCTGAAAATGTAGAAACCACATTTTTCTTGTAACCTAAAGGTATGGAATACTAACTTATATTTGTTGTTTAGTTTGGATATAGTTCTGTGAAAGAACTCAAATTGGTATTCCCCCTTCTCACAATGTTGTGTCAGAACACGTCAGTTTCACTGATTCAAATCCTGTGTTTACAGTTTCTATCACTGCAAAATTCTTACATTCGTGGGCCTCATTTTAATAACTCATGGAATTAAATGACTTTTTTTGAAGTCATTAGAATTATGCTGTTGCGAAGAAAATGAGTTTTGCGTTAGTGGAGACTGGACAGGATTTTTTTCTCTATTACCAAGTAATAAGCATGAAAACATATTTTGTACTGTATCTTTAGAAGTTAAAGGGAAAGGAGAGGGAGCATATTAAATCAATGATGTAGCTGTGAATTAATTAAAATAATTCTGGTGTCCCCGTATTCCAGCGTAATTCATAAAAAATATGTCGTAGTAAAAAAGTGAGAGATTTTTACGCAGTTTTTGTGTTTCACATTAGAACTAAATCTCTACATATTCCTTTTCTCCTTTTTTTAATTAGTAATGGTTAAATGTGCTATGTGTCAAGATGACCAGAAATAAGTAGAATACATTCAATTGTTATCTGTGTCATTTTTCTCAGCAGAAGAGGTTTTTACTTTAATGTTCTCAATATGAGTATATATATTTTTGTATTTAATACTAATATTTAGGAGGAGGAATTGGCAGCAGCTGACATAAATCAGAACTAAATCTATCTTACATAAATGATGATAAATTGATTAAGAAAATATATTAAAAGTATGAAAGTTATTAATGTTTATCAGCAGTTAAATAACTCTCTAATATATGTGCCAACTTTCCGGTTGCTTATATGCCAACTTTAAACCATGAGTTCAACAACCCTAAGCAAAAATTATTTTTACTTGGATTACCTATTCATGAAGTTCTTCCAGTTATTTGCAAATTGCTGTTGGTTGCCTTGCAAACTGCTTTAAGGAGCATGTTGATTATAAGCATAAAACAACTACCCCTATAGTACATTCAGTTATGTTCATGCATGTTCTTATTTATGAGTTTGATGTGTCCTCACACTGAGGTCAGCATGCCTCAAAAAACTCAATAATCTTTTAAGACTGCCCCATCACCTACCTGGGATAGTAATTTTTGATCAAAAGTTTTGCTTCACTCAATTATGTTTCCCAATACAAACTTAAAAGTTAGGAGTGACAAGTTCTAAGTACATGGGGAAAATTACTGGAGTGGTTAGACTCATACCAATGTGTCACTTTGGTTTCTTCCCAGTTGTGACTCCTTGATAAATATTTAATGTTTTATGTTGTTAAAAGGCAGAAATAAATGTGATTTTTCTTAAGTAATGATGTTAGGAAAGAGAAGCATGAGTGTCTGATCCAATGCTGTGCTGGGCAAGAATTGCTTCATGATCCATTCCTTGTGTAGATGTGTAGCCTTAACTGATTTGTCAGATAGAAGAGATCCCTAGGGAAGTTGACACAGATTGTCTGATGCTATACATCAGCTGTGATATGAGAGGTCTTTTAGGTCCAAAGCCAAAGAGGTCAGAGGCCCTTTGGTTAGGTCCTAAGTAATTATGATGTCTGTTTAGTTTGCACATAAATGAACTCAAATTTTTAGTAGAATCAGACTCATAACTTATTGAAACCATAAACCAGACAAGTCCAATTTAATGTTCACATCTGAAATACCCAGCCAAGCATCTTTACCTTTACCTGTGTAGTAGGGTTTGTGGTTTAAGTCTTGGTTCAAGTTTCATACTTTAGCCAGGAGCTCTATCATGTACTTATGGAGGGACAGTCTCACCTCAGCTACAATGATGTAAATCTGGAGGAATTCTAGTTTTGAATAAACTTACTCTGGGGCAATTGGTATAGCTTAGAGCCATGATTGACCACCTCTCTTTAAAATTTCCTGCTTTCATAGGATTACAAAACTCACAATTTCATTGTCAGTTTTAATGTTGTCTTCATTTCTACAAACCAAGTTTCTCAAAAACAGGATGAATTATGCTTGTTTGTCATCAATGTGTATTGAATGTTAACATGTATGGTTAATTTGTGAAATAAATATGTAAATGATTTAAGTCTGTTGATTCCTGTACTTTATTCATTTCACTAAAATGTGAAAAAGGTATCTGTCTATTTTTTCTGTCATAAATATCCAGGAATGCAAAAAAGTGCATTAATTTTTTCTACACTCCCATACAGAAAGCATTTTCATGTTTGTTAGCATAGATTCTGCAATTCTTATACTTTATTAAGGGCCTGATTCTGCCACCCTTTCACTAGTATTTTGTATTTCTAGGAAAACTGTCCTACTGTTTTAACAAGGCTGGTAGGTAATTCTGAAGGACTAGTGTAATATGTATTTTTTTTCACATAAGCATCTCTTCTCTGCAGTTGATCACTGTATGCACTGTGCTATGTCCTGTATATTACAGTATTTGTGACAAGATTAATAATTGCTAAAACTAATGAGAATCAATTGGGTATGGCATAATCTGTTCTTTATAATTATTGCTGGAGTGCAGCAAAAATTATCATCTCACAGTAAGTTTTGGAATTTAAGGCACTGTAATTAAGAAACTTATCAAGGTTCATCATTACAGTGCCTGGAGATGTTTTTCCACTCTGCTTTTTTTTTTTTTCTTTTTTAACAACTCGTGTCTTTCATGTCAAATACTGTGGGCCTTAACTGAGAAAATTTGACTCAATGAGGACAGTAGGATTTGATTTCCACAGGTTTTCTTTGCGCTGTGCTTTTCATGGATGCTTTGTTCTGTTCCTGGAAGTCTCAGCCTTCACTGATGTTTCTAGTGTGAAGCGTTTGCAGAGAATGACATATACTTGTCATCATCTTCCTCTCATTTTTAAACCAGCATTAGAACAAAGTGGTCCAACACATAAATGTCTAAATTCAAAAAGGCAAGAAAAAGAAAAACATTGAAGTGCTTTGTCTGCCTTTTCTCTCGTGTTGCAGGAGTTTTATTTGGCAACATTGTGACAGGGAGTGGTTTAAAAGCAGAGATTTAAATTAATGACATTAAATCAAGGGTGCAAAATTGTGATTTTACTAATAATGGTGTTGTATGTATAAAGGTCTAATGACAAAAACAGGACAAAGCTGATGATGACAGAGAGATAATATCTTAGTATGTTAGACGAAAGATAAGAGTTGAAAGAGATTAAATAACTGAACCAGAAGAAACATTGGTGCACTGAAAAATTCATGTAATTCTTCCAGTCCTAAGTTTCACATTCAGCTTTTTTCTTAGTGTTGTGAATTAAACCAGGGTCTTAGCGCTGCTCTGCTGTACTTGTTTGTATGAGTGTACATACAAATACGTATGGCACATACCACTTTAATTGTATTTGTGAAATGCACCAATGTTGCTTGACTGTTACTTGCACTGTACACCCTGGAGGTGTGCCTAACTCATACTCTGACGTCAGGCTTAAAGAGATAACCATGTTGATCCAGATGGGAAGTTCATAAGTAACCTGACAGCACAACATATCTTTTTGTAGGTTTTGGTAGGCATGTACTTAACAGCAAGAGGACCTCATGTTCATTGTTAACTGCTGTACAGTATTGAGAAAGCCTCCAGATATAAAAAAGTAGTTGCACTAACACTGTTTATTGCTATCTAGAAGTGTTCTTTTAGACATTCTAGTAAAACTAAACATTTTTTTTTCCATACAGACATCTCTAGCTCTCTTATTGTGTCTTCTGAGGATGGAAGAAGCAAAGGCTATAGCAGCGGCCTTCAGTTGCCTCATAGAGAGAAAACACTTGAATTTGGGCCTGAAAAACCAGTTTATTCCAGCAAAGCAAAGACAAAAATGGAGGAGGGGGACAAAGCCCCTGTCTTCCTCAAACAAGTCTCAAATGTTGATGTCAGACAGGGAGATGTAGCTAGGTTCTCTGTTACTGTTACTGGCAGCCCCACACCCAAAATCCAGTGGTTTTTCAATGGTATGAAGCTGACTCCATCCATGGACTGCAAGTTAGTGTTTGCTGGCAACGACCACAGCCTCATCCTCCCATATGCAGGTGTGCAGGATGAGGGTGAATATGTGTGTGTGGCCAGCAATGTACATGGGGACACCACATGCAGTGCCCACCTCCACGTGCAACAGCCGATACCAGGGGTCCCTTGCTTTGCCAGAGAGCCAGATAGTGTCCAGTGTGCACCAGGCTTCACTGCAATCTTTGAATACACCGTGGCTGGGGAACCATGCCCTGATGTGCAGTGGTTCAAGGGGAGTAAGCAGCTCTTTTCTGATGCACGTCGTTCTGTTGTTCACCACCCTGATGGCTCAGGCTCCCTGACAGTGTGGGATTGCATGGAGGAGGACAGTGGGCTCTACACATGCAGGGCAGTGAGCACCCTGGGCGAGGCCACATGCTCTGCTGAGCTTCTTGTGCTGCCCGAGGAGCATGCTGTGTGTAGGCAAAGCCCAGCCTTACAGCATCCTGTGGTTGCAGAGGACCAAAGTTCCCTCTCCTATGAGGAGGTTGGCGAGCTTCCTGCCATAGAAGAAGTGCTCAGCCTTGAGGCCATGAGGGAGCCCCTGGCCCTCCTTCAGCTCCAAATGAGCCAGGTGGAACATGTGCTGCCCAGGGAGGACATCTTGCCAAGCCTGCCATCATCCTGCCTGGCTGCACAGAATGTTTCTTCAACATTGATCACCCAGGTGGCCACAACAGAAGAGATTAGCAGGCTTGTGGCAGAGCCAGTGCAAATCCTCCCTGCTAACCCCCAGGGTGTGATGCCTGAAGCAGTGATGGAGACTCAACTGACAGGCTGCCTTGGGACTGTATCTGCACAGACACTCTTGCCAAAAGAGCAAGTCATCCCCAAGGCAGCAGAGCAAATGGCTGCTTTGAAGACAGAGGCTTCCCAAGCTCTTCTACAGGTGTCAAGCACCACTGAGAGCTGTGCCATAGATGGTGACCACATACAGGTCCTTGAAGGCTTCCAGGCAATGCAAAGTGACCTGAAGATTGAACCCAGGTTTCCCTCTGAATTGGCCTTCACTGAGGGCCAAGCTGTCCCCCTGGAGAACACTTTTTCCCTAGAAGCAGCAGAGGAAGATTTTGCTGCAAGAATCCATGAGGGACAGGCTGTGAGATTTTCCTTGTTACTGGAAGAAAACCAGCCCCTGGAGGAGGAACATGTTGTCAGTCTTGCCAGCCCACTTATGCAGTGTCCAAGGACAGGGAGACAGCCCCATGAAACAATGTACACTCACCAGCTCCAACCTACCCAAGTCCTCAATAAAGAGTGTCAGCTCACTGCTCAGGTTCCCAAGAGCTTCAACTTAGACATAAAGTCTCAAATTAGAAATGCGCTGAAAGCTGCAGTGGTAAGTGAGCAAAACCTCTTGTTTTCAGAATGGTTGGCTGACAAAGAAAACGTTGAAGTACAGACAATAAACATCACCAAGGAACACAAACACACCCTCTGCACGTATATTGTGACCACAGGAGGACTTGGTCCCATAGAAATCCCAGTCTCCTTGGGAGAAGTCAACATTCAGACAGCTGATCAGAAAACAGTCTTGAAGGAGGCTTTCTATTCTATCATTTGTGAAGAAAAACATTTCTTGACAGATGAAAAATCCAAAGCATTGCCAGTCCATTCAAGCCCACATCTCTCAGAAAAATCCTGTGATGAAACCTCTGAGCTGGCACCTCAGCAGGCTGAGAGGACTATGGAGGCAGACATACCCCTGGAGAAGCCTTTGTCTGCACAAGTAATCAACACTGTCACTGGGTATGATCAAATCAAGGATGTGGGCACAGATGCAGCCATTGCTGCTGTAGCCTCTGTGGATGTTCCTGTTGAGTCACCCACAGAAATACTGAAAAGGAAGGAGAAAAGAGAAGAAATATGTGAGGAAGAGGCCAGAGAGGGTCTTGGAACTAGAACTGGGAAGACAGAGGATGAGCTAAGCAAAGAGAGTTACCCCATCATACACAGGAAGCTGGTTGACACTGTTGTGGAGGAAGGGGAGAGTGTTAGTCTGGTCTCTGTCATAAAAAATGTCAGGGAGGTGAACTGGTACTTTGAGGGTAAACTGGTGTCTTCAGGTGACAAATTCAAGTGTTTGCAAGATCAGGACACATTCACACTAGTAATAAGCAAATTGTGTGGGGAGTTTCATCAAGGAGAGTACACCTGTGAGGCACTGAATCAACATGGAAAAAGAGCAACAGCAGCAAAACTCACAGTTGTTAAAAGAGGTTCGATAAATATAGGGGATAAAATAATGCCTTTCTAATACACTGCTCAACTAATGAAACTGCCCTACTATGTGTCTGTGTCTTTGGATACAGATACAGTATTAATGTCATCATGTCACTAATCAGGGGGCCCCATTTCTCTCTGAATTTATGGTCTCTTTTTACCACATTGCAAAGTCTGTCACTTCCCTCACCCCAGTCTTTGGTCAGGAACTTTTGTTACTTTTGGTTCTCATCACACAAGCACAGTCACAACAAGCTGTATCTCAGTCCTGAGCACTTCTCCCATTCTTGTCTGTGAGTGGACCGGCTTTTCCCAATTCCCTCACTGCTGCATCCTCTTACACTCTTTAGAGTCATTGAAGTTTCAGCACAATTTCTCACTCTCACCACAATTTCTCACAGTTCCAGGATAGCATGGTATATATTTGTATCTCATTGTTATTGTACATCACTATCGCACATTGTTTTTCCAGTTTTTCCACCACTGTGTGTGTTTCCTGATGTCATTATGCACTATAACGCTGTCTGTCCACTAAGCGTGATGCTGCTTTCATTTCTTACAGATATTTTTATTTTACAGTCACTTTATGCAGATTGCAAGTAAATCACATTTTGTTTTTTTTGTTTGTTTCAGTCAGTCACTTCACTGTTACTTTCCAGAGTGTCAGCAGGCAGACCTTTGAGTTACTCTCTGCTTCTGATTTCAGTTGCACCAATCCTGAGGAGGAGGCTTGAATCTCTGGAGGTGGCTGTAAATCATGTGGCCAAATTTACCTGTGAGGTAGAGACTGCTCCCAACGTCAGATTCCAGTGGTACAAAGCTGGACGAGAGATATATGATGGGGACAAATATTCCATTCACACCTCTAACTACCTCTCAACACTGGAGATCCTGAGGCCTCAGATCATTGACTGTGGAGAGTATAGCTGTAAAGCTTCCAACCAGCATGGCAGTGTAAGCTCTACAGCACATTTGACAGTGACTGGTAAGTACAGACTTCCAAGCATTTCTGCATCAAGTATCTTGGTATATTGTAATGCTTTCACTGCTATACTTCCAAATTATTATGGTAGGGCTCTTGATTACCATTGTTATACATAATCCATGCTTCATTTTGGCAGGAACAAGCACTGAGAAGGAATAATTTTTTTGCTTTTAGGTGCTTTCTATACCTAGAAAAGGGATTCAGTGTGAAAAGTTTTAGAAGGGAAGAAAGAAATGGGAAAGAGAGAGTGGGAAGTACTAGATCATCAACAGAACAGGATTATTTTGTGAATGCATTCTTGAAGGTTTATTTATCTTCCAGACAAGAAAACATACACTTTTAAAATCTGATTTCTTTGGTCTAATAATCACTGTGTGTTTATCCTAGCACCCTATGTTTACCCTGCAGCTATACTTGTGAGGCAGGCTATGCAGCTACTCATACCTGACATTGGTGTGCTGTGGCCAGAGGGGAACTCTGTGTGATTGGGGAAATAGATCTTCTTAAACAAACATACAAAAGAGGGTTAAAAGCTCTTTCAATTTGAAGACTTTTTTTGTCTGTTGAGAGGTATATAATTCTCTTCTTCCTCCCCCCCCCCCCTTAAAAAACCCTGCCATCTTTTAGACTTTTAGTGTATGATAACTTTTTTACTCAGACTTTTCTCTTTGTGGGAGGAGTCTTTGTGCGGGCTTTGTTAAGTGCCAGGTGCTAGATAATAAAGAATGATGCACAAACTGAATTGCATGCAACCTGTCCATCTTGAAGAAATTGGTGAGCAAACATGACAGTCTTGGGTGAGGAAGCTCTAGTTTGTGGTTTATTTTCCTTTAGTTTGTACATTGCTCCAAAGATTCAAAATGCCTTCAAGCTCTGGAGCAATATACAGACCCAAGAAGTACCAAAACAAAACCCCAGATTAACCATCTTGAACACCTCTTATCTCCTTCACTGCTGGCTTCTTTTGCTTAAGAGTGTCCAGTGACAAACTAGCCCCTCTTGCTCTCTATCCTTGGCAAATGTGGAGAAAGAGCATAAGCTTTGGTCCTCACCTTTGGATAACATTGAACCCCTTTGTTTTGCAGAAGCATTTCCGCCAACGTTTCTTACCAGACCTGAATCTATCACTACTTTTGTGGGCAAAAGTGCCAAGTTCCTGTGTACTGTTTTGGGCACACCAGTCATCGATGTCTCCTGGCAGAAAGATGGCACAACCATTTTGCCTTCAGACCACCACAAGATGTCCAAAGTGGAAAATAAACATGTATTAGAAATTTCCTGTCTCACCACCACTGACAGAGGAGTTTACACTTGCAAAGCTTCCAACAAGTTTGGGGCTGACATTTGCCAGGCTGAAATGGTCATTATAGACAAGCCCCACTTCATTAAAGTTTTGCAGTCAGTGCAGTCAGCAGTCAATAAAAAAATACGTCTTGAATGTCAGGTAGATGAAGACAGGAAAGTAACAGTAGGGTGGACAAAGGATGGAAACAAAATCCCACCAGGCAAAGATTATAAGATATACTTTGAAGACAAAATAGCATCGCTTGAGATTCCTCTGGCTAAGCTCAAGGATTCAGGACATTATGTGTGTACTGCCTCAAATGAGGCAGGAAGCAGCTCCTCTTCTGCCAGCGTCACAGTCAGAGGTAAGATAGTCTTACACACCCCCTTTACCTTTGTTCTTCATGTATTTCACATTTTTTTCTTTTGCAGGCAAAAGACTTCTTTGGGCTGAAATCACACTGTGAACTCTTTTCAGACCTGGTATCAGGTCCTTTGATCTTTTGCTCATTTCCTCTGCTGCCTTCTCATGGAACTGTGTTACTTCAATGTTTCTTTCACCAGCCAGATTCAAGAATTCCTCCTGCATGCAGGGGAGAGATGGATGGAGAGGTCAAGAGACACCACAAGAATGGGAATTTAGAAAAGATTATGCTGATCTTTTCTGAAGTCATATATTGTTCTTGCTCTGAGAAGCAATCTTTCAGAGCTTTGTATTTCAGCCTTCTCCTCTTTTTATCTTTTTCCTTTTCTTCCCCTTCCTTCTTCCTTCTTCCCCTTTCTTCCCTTTTCTTCTCTTCCCATTTTTAGAACCACCATCCTTTGTGAAGAAGGTTGATCCATCTTATTTACTGACCCCTGGTGACTCTGCACGCCTTCAATGTAAAATCAAAGGGTCTCCTGAAATCCAGGTGACTTGGTTCAAAAACAATAAGGAAATCCGTGAAAGCAACACAAGCAAGATGTCCTTTGTCAATTCTGTGGCTGTGTTAGATATTTTGGAGATGAAAGTTGATGACAGTGGGAGCTACTCGTGTGAAGCTGTAAACGAGGTTGGAAGTGATAGCTGCACCACTGAAGTAGTTGTCAAAGGTCTGTTCTTCTTGCTGCTGCCAATCACATTCTTGAGAAAAACCTTACCTTCTTTTAATTTATTTTTATTTTTATTTTTTTGGCATGACTGACTAGTTCTTTTTTGCTGCTTTTGTAGAGCCTCCATCTTTCATCCGAACACTTGAACCAGCAGAGATAGTGAAGGGTACAAACCCTGTTCTTCAATGTGAGGTTGTTGGCACTGGACCATTTGACATTAGCTGGTACAAAGACAAGAAACAGATTCGCAGTAGTAAAAAATACAGGTTGACCTCTCAGAAAACTGTAATTTCTCTGGAGGTGTCCTCTTTTAATAGCGCAGATGTTGGTGAATACGAATGTGTGATAGCTAACGAAGTTGGGAAGTGCATATGTAGTGCAACATACATCTTGAAAGGTTAGTGGGAGAGAGAAAACTCTGCTTATTGAAAGGATTAACAAATTCTTCTCATTTTTAAAATGTCTTTTCTTTGGATTTGTGGGTGGCTAGGGGGGGTGGGGAGGGAGAGTATCTTCTTCTCTTAAAATTCTTTGTATATCTTAACTCTTCTCTGGTGTCAAACCTGTGAATTTGAAGAACATTGAGATTAAAGAGCCATGCTTTATCTCCCAACTGGGGAATGCAGCTCTTCTCTTTACCTTCTCTTTAGCTGAATTGTGCCATGTACTGCACATAATGTCACATAAAGCTGTATTTAAGCAGCAGTATTCATGGGATGATGAGGTAGAAGATGAGTATTTCTTCTTGTCTCCTTTCTTTGAACTAGAACCACCATCTTTTATTAAGAAAATTGAAAATGTGACAGCTCTGGCTGGAGATAGTATTACGTTACAGGCTGTGGTGAAAGGGTCAGAGCCTATTTCTGTGATGTGGATGAAGGGCAAAAACATTATTCAAGATGATAACAAAGTGAGAGTAACATTTGAACACGGTCTAGCAACACTGCAAATTACTGGTGTCCAGCTGACCTCTGGTGGCAAATACACCTGCGTGGCTGAGAATGAAGCAGGAAGTCAGTCCTGCTTTGGTGAACTAACAGTGAAAGGTCAGTGGAGTAGTGCTGTGATTCCTACATTGTCTCCTACCTAAAAAGAAGAGCAATTTCCTTTTGTCCTTAACACCAGTTGTTTAATTCTGTTGTAGAACCTGCCAAAATAATTGAAAAGTCTGAAATGATCCAGGTAACAGCAGGGGAACCAGCCATTTTGGAGTACACTGTCACAGGCACTGCAGAGCTAAAAACCAAATGGTTCAAAGATGGAAGGCCACTACCTGCCAGCAAAAAATACAGGATCAGCTTTAAAAATAACATTGCCCAACTCAAGTTTTATGCCACTGAAATGCAGGACAGTGGCGAGTACACCTTTGAGATATCCAATGATGTGGGCATCAGCTCTTGTACTACCAGCTTCACTGTGCTAGGTTGGTACTGACTCTTTGTAAAGACCCCTGACACTCTGCTCTGAGCCCAACAGAGCCAGAAGCAGAATTTCATGCTTGTTTTGCTCACGTTTTGGTTTCTTTACTTTTTTCACTCTCAACAGATCGCACTCTCCCTCCATTTTTTACTAAACCGCTGAAGAATATTGACAGCGTCATTAGCACCTCGTGCCGTCTAGACTGCAAAATTTCAGGCTCTCTTCCAATGACCGTCTCTTGGTTTAAGCAGGACACTGAGATCACTTCAAGTCCCAAGTACACAGTGCACTTTGCAGAAGGCTCTGCATCTTTGGAAATAAAACACCTAGATGCAAGTGATGCTGGGGTCTACATTTGCAGAGCCACAAACTCTGCTGGTGGCAAAGACAGCAGTAGCACTTTGTTTATAAAAGGTTCGGCAATTTGTTTCACATTTCTTGGAGTATTACTTCTCATGTGATAATACTTTTCTTCTGCAAATTGAAGTCCATGTGACTTACTCTTGACAATTGTTTCTTTTCAATGCAATCTAGAGCCACCCAGCTTCACTGTAGAACCACAGTCCCAAAATGTACTGCCTGCATCAACTGTACGTTTTAAAGGCACATTTAAAGGCACAACACCACTGACAGTGAAATGGTTTAAAGATGATATTGAGCTTGTGACAGGAGGACACCACTACATTATGACAGAAGCATTAGCAAGTTACTTGGAGCTTTATGCGGTCAAACCAACAGACTCAGGAAAATACACCTGCAAAGTCTCAAATGTAGCTGGTTCAGTAACATGCAGTGCAGTCTTGTTTGTAAAAGGTTTGCATTCTTACCCTGTCTTAAACTTTCAGCTGCTGAATTGACACAGTAGCACTCTTTACTGCCTTCTTTGTCCTGAACACTATTCTTTAATCCACAGAACCTGCTGCCTTCAAGGAGAAGCTAGAGCAAACCTATCTGGTAAAGAAAGGTGGATATGCCAAGCTGACCTGTGAAGTCACTGGTACTCCTGAGATTAAAATTACATGGTTTAAGGATGATAGAGAACTAAAAGAGAGTAACAAATACAGGATGTCTTTTGCAAACTCCTTCGCAATACTCCATGTTACAGAAGCTGAGACTGAAGACAGTGGGGAATACACTTGCGAGGCCAAAAATGATGCTGGAAAAGATATTTGCAGTAGCATTGTTACAATCAAAGGTGTGTGTGACATTTAGCCACTCAGTTTGTCCCTTTAAACTCAGGGCAGTTTTACAGTATGATTAATACAAAAGTATGATTGACACAAACTGTACTCTCTCTCTTGAACTGTAGAGTCACCTTATTTTATCAAGGAGTTTCAATCCATGGAAGTCCTGAAGGATTCCGATGTGGTTTTGGAGTGTGAGGTGCTTGGCACACCTCCCTTTGAAGTGTTTTGGGTGAAAGATGATAAACCCGTGCGGAGCAGTAAGAAGCACAGAATAAACATTGAGAAATCTTTGATTAGCCTCCAAGTTTTCAGGTTTGATGCTTCTGATGTTGGCAAGTATCAGTGTAGAGTAACAAACGACATTGGGAGCTGCCTCTGCAGTTCGGAGGTCATACTGAAAGGTTAGTGCAAGGTGCAGAATGCCACTAGCATGCTCTTATCCCGGTGTGGATTCCATGCCACACTGTAAACATGTACTTATGTAGCCACTTTCTTCCTGCCAGAGCCCCCACAATTCTTGAAGAGGATAGAAAACATTAATTCCCTTCGAGGGGGCACGGTGGTGTTTCAGGCCAGTATTAAAGGCTCCTTGCCCATCACTGTGTCCTGGCTGAAAGACAATGATGAAGTGATTGAAGACAGCAATATCAAAATGACCTTTGTCAACAATGTTGCCACTCTTCTGGTGAAGTCTATTGAACTGAAACATGATGGGAAATATTTCTGTCAGGCTAAAAATGAGGCAGGAATTCAGAGATGTTCTGCTCTGCTGACTGTCAAAGGTTGGTCCTGCCCTGAGGGCTTGCAGCAATCTCAGAATGTTCCCTTGTAGCTTTTACAGATGTCTTTAACACTCTGTCTACTTGTTTACAACAGAACCTGCTACAATTGTCGACAAGGCAGTGTCAATAGATGTGACTGAGGGAGACCCAGCAACCTTGCAGTGTAAATTTTCAGGAACAAAACATATTACAGCAAAATGGTCCAAAGATGGCCAGGAACTGATGTTAGGCCCAAAATACAAGATCAGTGTTACAGATACTGTATCGGTCCTAAAGGTGCTCCATGCAGAAAAGAGAGATAGTGGCGAATACATCTTTGAGGTTCACAATGATGTTGGGAGCAGTAGCTGTTCTGCCAACATTAATGTCCTAGGTTTGTATGGGCTTTCTTTTATCATTGTTTTTACAAACCAAATCTTTTCTCCTGAGCTGACATCTGCCACAATCAAGGTTGAATTTCATACTTTTTCTTTTTACTCTGTCTTGGATAGATCTCATTATACCACCTAAATTCACCAAAAAGCTCAAGAAAATGGACAGCATTAAAGGATCTTTTGTCCACCTGGAGTGCATAGTGTCTGGTTCACATCCTATAAGTATCCAGTGGTACAAGGATGGCCAAGAAATAACAGCGAGTGAAAAGCACAAATACTCTTTCCATGATAATACTGCATTTCTGGAAATTAATAAACTGGAAGGCACAGACAGTGGCTCTTACACCTGTGAAGCAACAAATAAAGCAGGAAGCAACCAGTGCAGTGGGTTCTTAACAGTCAAAGGTTTGAGCTCCTTCTTTGTCTCGTCACAGGTCTCTCATTAATAATTTGGGAATTTCCCTGTCTCAGAGTTATCTTCTTTTTTCCTTTTTACATGTTATAGAACCACCATATTTTGTGGAAAAACCCCAGTCCCAAGACGTTGTGCCCAATGCTAGGGTTCAGTTCAAAGCACTGGTAAAAGGCTCTACTCCGCTGCAGATAAAGTGGTTTAAAGACAGCCAGGAGCTCCTCTCAGGAGCCAATCGATCTGTCTGGAAGGACAACACATCTAGCGTACTGGAACTCTTCTCAGCTAGGACATCTGACTCTGGGAACTACACTTGTCAGATAAGCAACGATGTGGGGACTGCTACTTGCAAAGCAGCTTTGTTTGTAAAAGGTGCGCAACCCAATATTGTTCTTATCTTTGTGGTTCTGATTTTTCTGTGCAATTTGTGGGAAGGGTGTAGGAAACCCTTGTATTTCTTTAAACCACCTTCAATATTATAAAGCCTTGCCTTTTCTATCCATCTTCTAGAGCCCCCCAGATTTATTCAGATGCCAACTTCTGTAGTAGCTTTGCGTGAAGGACAGTCTGCCACTTTTGAGTGTCAGATAGTAGGCACGCCAGAGATCCACGTCACATGGTACCTGGATGGGAATGAAGTGACTGACCAAGCTAAGTACAGCACCTCCTTCACAGATGGTTTAGCCACTCTGAAAGTCACTCAAGCCAGAGTGTCGGATAGTGGGATTTACGTCTGTGAAGCCCACAATGATGCAGGTAGTGAGAGCTGCAGCATCGAGCTGAAAGTAAAAGGTTGGTTTTGAACATCTTGTCATCATCCAGCTATGCCATATAGCTGGGGTGATGGAGTAGGGGAGAATTATTCTCCCTTCAAAACTATTCAAGGTTACTATTTACTTTCCCCTCATTCCTCTTTGTAGAGCCTCCGACATTTGTTCGGGAGTTGAGTCCCACTGAAGTAGTGAAGGGTTTGGAGGCCACACTCGAGTGTGAGGTGACTGGTACTCCCCCATTTGAGGTGAAGTGGCTGAAGAACAATAAGGAGATGTTCAGCAGCAAGAAATATGCCATCTCCACCAAAGAATCAATATTTTCTCTTAATGTGACTAACTGTGATGTCTCAGATGTTGGTGAATATCAGTGTATTATATCAAATGAAGGTGGGAGCTGTTCTTGCTGCACAAGGCTCAGCTTGAAAGGTTAGTCCTCTAGGAAACATACTCCAAACATTTCATACCTTAGCTAAATTGTAGTGACTAGGATGACTTTACATATTCTCTCTTTCACCTCTTCCTTTTCCATGACTTCTCTTCCAAACAACAAACAAAACCTTGCACCACAGAACCACCATCATTCATCAAGAAGCTGGAGAACATCACTAGCATTTTGAAAGGCACCGCAGTCTTCCAATGTGTTGTAGCAGGTGCTCAACCTTTATCTGTGTCATGGATTAAAGATGAGAGAATACTAGAAGATGATGAGCACCACCACATTATCTTTGAGAATAACATTGCCATGCTGAAACTTACCAATGTTGACCTCAGCCACAGAGGAAGATACACCTGCCAGGCAAAGAATGAGTCTGGTGTGGAGAAATGCTTTGCTTTGCTTTTTGTACAAGGTGTGTACAAGGTGTGATCCTTCAAGCTCATCCTTGATGAATGCTTGGAAAGTCAGTTCCTGTCTGTGTAGCTAACCGCCATTTTTATGCACTTTATACCTCAGAGCCTGCACAGATCATAGAAAAGGCTAAATCACTTAAAGTTACTGAAAGAGACCCTGTGACATTGGAGTGTACCGTGGCTGGGACACCAGAGCTCCGAGTAAGATGGTACAAAGATGGCAAACAGCTCCTCCCCAGTAGATACTACACAATGAGCTTTGAAAACAATGTGGCCAGCTTCAGGATTGAACCTGTATCAAAGGAAGATAGTGGTACATACAGTTTTAAGGTTGAAAATGACTTTGGAAGTAGCACCTGTGAAGCTGTTCTGACTGTGCTAGGTTTGTATTATCATTTGTCAAATTCACTAGTCCAGCAGGGAAAATAATCTCTGTTTGTGAAAGATAGGCAAGAAGGTAATCAGTGAGGTTCTGCCATGGTTTTTTGTTTGGTGTTTTTTGTTTGTTTGTTTGTTTTTTTTGTTGAGCAGATCAATCAATTCCTCCTGTATTTATCAAAAAGCTCATCAAAAAGGATACCATTCTGGGATCTTCTATACAAATGGAATGCAAAGTCTCTGGGTCACTTCCCATTACTGCAAAATGGTTTAAGGATGGAAAAGAGATAACAGACAGTGCAAAATATAGAAGTCTGTGCCATGAGAACACTATGTCACTTGAGATTGCTAATCTAGAGCTGGCTGACAGTGCAAGTTACGCATGCAATGTCTCTAATGTCGCCGGGAGCGATTCTTGCAGTGCTGTCCTAACTGTGAAAGGTTTGAAACTCTTTTATTACTTCTTATTTGTGATAGATTCTGGGAAAATACCTTAAATCTTATACTAACATAACACTCTTATACCTCTTAACATGAACTCCAAAAACTTGGTCTTCATGCTTTTTCTTCATTCTTGACGTTTCTGATGTAATTGAATATTTCTTTTTCTTAAAAACTGCAGAGCCACCAAGTTTCTTAGTAAAACCTGAAAGCCAGCAAGCCATCCCAGATTCCACAGTGGAGTTCAAGGTCACACTAAAAGGAACACCACCCTTTACAGTAAAGTGGTTCAAAGAAGACTTAGAACTTGTATCTGGTCCAACTTGTTTCATCGGGATTGAAGGGTCGACTGGGTTCTTAACCCTCTATTCAGTGGATACTTCTAGGAGTGGGCACTACACCTGCCATGTTTCAAATGATGTTGGCAGTGACTCTTGCACTACAATACTGATCATAACAGGTGTGCACTTTCCTGTTGTATGGCAGTCTTTAAATCTATTTTTTGTCTTTCCTTTTTGCCAAGCCTGCCTTAGTGATCTTTGATACACTGCCAAGTGAATTCCCTACCCTGGGTTTGCAACCCACAGTTGTTTGGCTCTTTTCCCTTCTCTTTTCTTTCCAATATTAATTCAGACCTTTCTGACCTCACTTTTCTGGTTTTTTAGAACCTCCCAAGTTTGCTAAGAAGCTAGAGGCAGCAAAAGTAGTCAAGCAGGGTGACTCAGCCCGGCTTGAGTGCAAAGTAAGTGGATCTCCAGAGATGAAAGTAACGTGGTTCAGAAATGACCATGAAATTGTTGCCAGTGAAAAATTCAGGACATCATTCATTGACTCTGTGGCCGTCCTTGAAATGAATCATCTGAGTACTGATGAGAGTGGTGACTACATCTGTGAAGCTCAGAATCCTGCCGGCAAGGCCAGCTGTAGCACCAAAGTCACAGTGAAAGGTTAGCTGTCCTCTTGTTCTTAGGCTACACCCCATTTTTTACCTTGTAGTTTTATCCCTTGGAAATCCACAGGAATATGAGATTAGTTTCTTATTTCATGACTGCTTTTTTCTTCCTATCATGTTTGTTTCTTGATGTCCCCTCACCCCTCTCTGCTAGCACCTGAAAAAGAGAAGTGTTGCTTTTAATGTAGATGAGTTCTAAGCTAACTGTTCCCTAGTTCTATGACTGTCAATGTCCAAGAAAGATCATAGTGGGAATTGCTATATTAAGGAGCTAAAAGATGAAGAAAAAGAACAGACCCAAACAAACCCAGACAATTTTACACCCTGTATTTGAGACTACTACTAGCTAATTTAGACCTGTACCCTCTCTGCAAAGGTTCACCCCTCTGTTTACCTATTCTGAAAGTAGCTAAGAGCTCTTAATGCTCACCTACATGCAAGATCATTTCATAGTGTGCCCAGAAAATGAGGAAAGTCCTTGACCATTCTGTTGATTTTCTGAGCAGTCTCATTGTGTAGAAGCTGCTATCAGTAAACTGTTTGTTGTTCAAATAGCTCCAGACTCCTTTCTAAAAGTGTTTCTTTCTTCCCCTGTTAGAACCTCCTGTCTTTAGTAGGAAACCCTCTCCAGTAGACATGCTCAAAGGAACTGAGGTTAGCCTGGAATGTGAGATTTCAGGAACACCACCATTTGATGTTACCTGGTATAAAGACAGGAGACAAATCCGCAGTAGCAAGAAGTATAAGGTTACAGCCAAAAATTACCATACAAGTGTTCGCATTCTTAATGTTGAAGCAGCAGATGTTGGTGAATATCAGTGCAAAGCACAGAACGACGTAGGAAGTGACACTTGTTTTTGCACTGTGAAACTGAAAGGTAAAGTATTCATACATATATCTTCTGCAGTGCTCCCAATGGTACTGCATCACTGCTCTTTACGTAGACACTGTGAGTATTCTCTATAACTGCATATTTCTTCTTCAGAACCACCAAAATTCTTGACTAAAATAAACAGTGTGACTGTTGTGGTTGGTGAACCAGTAGAGTTGCAAGCAAGAGTGGAGGGTTCCCAGCCAATTTCTGTGCAGTGGCTTAAAGACAAAGAAGAAATTATTAGAGAAAGTGAAAACACAAAGATCACGTTTATGGAAAATATTGCAACTTTACAACTTGTGCACACAGAGACAAGCAGTGCTGGAAAATACATCTGTCAGATCAGAAATGATGCTGGAAGTCGCGAGTGCATGGCTACCTTAACTATTTTAGGTTGGTAAAAAGAACAAGTTCATAAAAGATTTTTCTAAAGTTAGGAACTTGACTATTTAGTGTCAGCTATATTCTTTGCTTGTGCCTCTTGAGTTCAAAGCAGTCAAAACAGAGAATCCTTGTGTCCCAAACAAGCAGGAGTCAGGTTCCTTATTTCCAGTTGTCCAGGGAGAGGGGTGAAAGGAAATATAAGCCTCCACAGTGATGGGATCCAGTTGACTGCATTTCTCAGTCATGACTTCTGCTCATGCCTGCTTGGAGAGGGACAGATATTTGCATTTCTCTCCTAGGAGTATAAAAATATTTTTACTTCATTTTGGAGTGCATCTGAAATCTCCAGTTTAGGGTAGAATAAAGGGTGGAAAAAACAAAGCTGAAAAAATTCAGCAGCCCAACAAACTGAAATACTCTTATCATCAAAAGTGTAAGTCCCATCTCATAGTGCTATAATATTTATAATTAGTACTAGTGAAATCCTGTTTTCACTATACATGTTACCCATCTCTTCTTCCAGAGCCTGCAGTCATTGTAGAGAAAGCAGAGCCAATGAGAGTTACTATAGGAGATGCCTGTACTTTGGAGTGCAAAGTTGCAGGCACACCAGAGCTTTCCACTGGGTGGTTCAAGGATGGCAAAGAGCTTACCAGCAGCCAAAAATACAGAATTACTTTCCTCAATAAAGTATCTACACTTAAAATTATGGATGCAGAAAAGGAAGATGGTGGATTGTACACTTTTGCAGTGCAGAATGACGTGGGAAAAAGCAGTTGCACAGCATCAGTTGATGTTTTAGGTTGGTTGAATAATTTGTCTTCTGTCTTTTGCAAAAACTTTCATTCAGTTGTGTTCTCTTTCCTTTCTTCCATTCCTTCCCTCCTTTTCTCTCTAACCATGGATTTATTATGTTTTCTTATGCAGATCGAATCATTCCTCCTTCTTTCACAAGAAAACTAAAGGAAATGCCTTGTGTGCTGGGTTCCTCTGCATTGCTGGAATGCAAAGTGTCGGGTTCACCTCCTATTTCTGTTGCCTGGTTCCATAATGGGCTTAAGTTAGTCAATGGGGAAAAACATCAAATCTCCTTTTCAGATAACCTATGTATTTTAGAAGTAAATTCACTGAGTGATTCAGATACTGGAACTTACACCTGCAAAGCTACCAACATAGCTGGTTCAGATGAATGCAGTGCTGTATTGACTGTACAAGGTCAGTATATGATGGTCAGGACGCTCTCTGAGCTATTCTTTTCTCTTTCTCTCTTGAAATTGCCTATGGTCTTTTGTAAATATACTTGGGCAAAATTATTGACTGGAAAATAAAGATTATTTTCTTTCTCTTCAGTAGGTGTGTGGAAATGCCAAGGTCATGCTGTAGCAACCTGTTTTATCTCTCTTTTTCTCTTGTGTGTTTAGAACCACCTTCTTTTGAGAGGATGCCAGAGCCTCTGGATGTCTTGCCAGGCACCAGCATCACTTTTACATGTGTTATCAGAGGAACCCCTCCTTTTAGGGTGAACTGGTTTAGAGGGGCCAATGAGCTTGTGCCAGGGGACAAATGCAGTATCTACTTGGAGGACTCCATGGTGGAGCTTGAGTTATTTGATGTAACTCCTCTCCAAAGTGGAGAGTACACTTGTCTAGTGACTAATGATGCTGGCAGGGCAAACTGTACAACACACCTTACAGTAAAAGGTTTGTAAAGATTACATCTCTCTATTTACATCTTTAACATATTCTTTCCTTCCCTCCATTTGTCTTTTTGTGCTCAACATTGTCTTTATGTCTTTTTGTGCTCAACACTTGTGACTTCTTACCCTTCATTAGAACCAGCTGTCTTTGTGAAGAAACTGAGTGATCAGTGTGTGGAGCCTGGAAAGCCCATCATCCTGGAGGGTGCTTACACAGGCAGCCTGCCCATCTCTGTGACGTGGAAGAAGAATGGCCACACCATCACTCAATCTCAGAAGTGTAGCATCACCACCACAGAGAAGTCCTGCATCTTGGAAATACTTGACAGCACCAAAGAAGATTCAGGAGAATACACTTGCCATGTTGAAAATGAGGCAGGAAGAGATGTTTGTGAGGCTGTAGTTTCTACCCTAGGTGTGTGTTCCATTTTTTTCTTTTTCTTCCCTGTTCTTTCAAGCGTATGCTTTCCAAGGCCTGGCACTGTAATGAGCCTATCTAATTGCTTCTTTTTTAGAACCTCCCTATTTTGTTACACCCTTGGAATCTCTTGAGGTGTCAGTTGGGGATTATACAACATTGCAATGTCGCCTTGCTGGAACACCAGAAATCACTGTGTCTTGGTACAAAGGTGATACAAAACTCAGGTCTACTCCTGAGTACAAAGTGTTCTTTAAAGACAATGTTGCTACACTTATTTTCAACAAAGTCATGAGCAACGACAGTGGAGAATACATCTGCAAGGCAGAAAACAGTGTAGGAACTGCATCTGCAAAGGCTCTCTTAACAGTTCAAGGTGATGATTTTATATTAGCTTGCTACAAATTCTTTTTATCTTGCAAAACTATAAAAAAATGCTTTCTGTGGCCTATTTATCTTTTACTTGTTTTCTTCTAGAGCGCAAACGACCACCTTCTTTTGCAAGAAAATTAAAGGACATCGAGCACCCTGTTGGTTTACCTCTTAAATTTATGTGTCGGCTCAGTGGCTCAGAACCCATTACTGTGACTTGGCATAAAGATGGTGTGCTGCTAAGTGATGACCACAATGTGCACACATCCTTTGTAGATAATGTGGCAGTGCTGCAGCTGATGAAAACTGAGATGAATCATACTGGGCAGTATTCCTGCACAGCCACCAATGCCGTGGGCACTGCCACCTCAAGTGCTAGGCTTACAGTGGCAGGTGTGTTGACTTACAAAACTTTTGCCTGGATCACGTGCTCCTCTGTTCCATTTCATGCATGCAATGGTATCTATGTGTTGAATTAGCTGTTTCATGAGGTACAAGTATTACATGGTTTTCTTGTGTTTCTAGAACCCAAGCAAGCACCTGTCTTTGACACCAAACCAGAATCTATTGATGTGCCTTTTGGAGAAAGTGCTGACTTTGAATGTCATGTTACTGGAGCCCAGCCAATGCACATCACCTGGTCCAAGGATGGGCAGGAGATCCGAACTGGAGGAAACTTCAATATTACATTTGTAGCCAACACAGCACACCTTCGAGTGCTCAGAGTGGGTAAAGGAGACTCTGGCCAATATACTTGCCAAGCTAGTAATGAAGCAGGGAAAGACTTTTGCTCAGCCCAACTCAATGTGAAAGGTATTAAGTCATCTTGTTTGTGTGTTTTCTTTTTCTGGAAGAAAGAGACCTCTTTGTTACTGAGTCTCATCTTCCATCATTTCCAGTTTGGAAATACAAAAAAAGTAGCTCTCTGGAATCCAGACATATACTATGTGGTGGCCTTCTCCTATCATACTGCGTGACAGTAGAAGCCTTGAGTGCCAAAATCCCCAAGGGGAAAGGTCCACTTGTGAAGCTGCTTGTATCGAGAATTCCACTCACGCTACTTTTTATTTTGTCATTAGTGCTTAAGCTACATTCACAGTGGTATTCACACATATCAAAAATGGTAAATACAATGGTAAAAACAACTACCTTGCATTTGTAGGCCAATGCTGGTAAGTCTTTCAAATATGCTAAAGATTTCAATTGGACTTCTGAATTGCTGATTTAATCTAGACTATAAATCACATCATTTGTTCATGCAAGAAAAAAGCTTTAAAGATATGTAAGCAAGTAAAACTATCCCTACCATGTTTCTTCTGCTCCTGGGGGTGAAGGGTTTGTCAAATCTTTCATATTTTCACCCCTTGAAGGTAACAGCAAAACTTTCCTTGGGTGGAGCAGTTGTCCTTTGTGTCTTTTTTTTGCAGCTCCAGCTGTCTGATGCAGCAGTCTCCAGAGTGGGCATAACATAGTTTTAGTTGTTGTCTTTCCCTTCTTTTCTCCATCTTACATCTTTCCTTGAGGGGAAATTCTGGTTGGGGATACAACCAACTGCTGTACCAAGCTTACTTTGTTGTGCCCCAATTTTCTTGTGCTCTCCATAACTCTTGCTTAGCACTGTAGCTTTCACGTGGCAAACAGGTATGCTGTCAGTCTATACATACTTATTCTGTTCTGCAGAACCTCCAAAGTTCATCAAGAAACCTGAAGCTTTCCGGTTCGTGAAGCAGGGGGACACAGTTCAACTTGAATGTAAAATCAGTGGCACACCAGAGATCAGAACTGTGTGGTACAAAAATGATCAAGCACTCCAGGCGAACAAAAGGCTCCTCATGTCCTTTGTAGACTCTGTGGCAATGCTAACCATCTCGGATGCCAACATTGAAGATTCTGGCGATTACATATGTGAAGCCCATAACTCTGCTGGCACAGCCAGCTGCAGCACTTCAGTTGCAGTGAAAGGTTAGCAGCATGGTTCCATACGCCAGCAGAATCCCTGGCTTCAGGGCCCGCTCCCAGCTGCATATCCCCCTAGACAGGGAGCTGCTGCTACAGCAGTTGGTGGCTGCTGAGGTAGTGTCTCTCCAGATGCTCTCACATTCAAATGGTGCTGTGTTTAAGCAGCAGAGACCAGGCAGGAAGTAGTGATGGGTGTTCAGCGCTGGGCTGCCATTCCCTTGTCTTCCCATTTAAGTCAATAGCAAGCTGAATAAAGCAAGCTTGTCAGATCACAAGGAAAGAACAGGCTAGATGGAACAACAGCCATGATGAGGGAGCTGGGCATACTTTGCAACCACCCCTCTGCCTCCTCTTTATACATGGTGATCCTGGCAGGAATGAAATTTAAGACGGAAGGGGAGGCTGTGTTGCTGAGACTCACTGATGGTAGCTTTCATGACTGGAAAGAGGTGGAGAAAGATGGAACGTGGTCCTGGAGAGAGGGAAGAGTGGCTTTTGGGGAGGAGCACTGAGCACTGACTCCAAACAGGTGCAGAAGTGTCACATATTCTGCCCTTGGGACATTGTGTGCTGGGATGGCTTGCTAGGAGATGCTGGAGGCTCAACATTTTTTAGAGGTGAGGCTATATATTTGGAAGCTAAATACGAGTTTACAAGAATAAGTGTAGGCCCCCTTCCTGATTATGTTGCCTCCTGCTACTATCCAAAAACCTACTCAGGGAAGTAGGCTCACACATTATGATGTGATTCTTTTTTTATAGAACCACCTGTTTTTAGCAAAGTGCCGAGCCCTGTGGACACACTTAAAGGCTCAGATGTTATCCTTCAGTGTGAGATAGAAGGGACTCCACCCTTTGAGGTGGCTTGGTTCAAGGACCGGAGACAGGTCAGGAGCAGCAAGAAGTTCAAAGTGACAGCAAAGCACTCCATTGCCAGTCTTCATATTCTCAATCTGGAATCTCAAGATACTGGAGAATACCAATGCAAAGCTATGAATGAAGTGGGAAGTGACACTTGCACCTGCCCAGTGAAATTCAAAGGTTTGTATGCTACAGGATCAACAGCATCACCACTCTCTTTTCTTGATCTCCTGGCTGTCCCTCTTCCAAGAAGGCATGCACGATTAACCCTCCTCTGCCTCCTTTTTTTTTGCCATCAGAACCCCCACGCTTCACCAAGAAGCTGAGTGACACTGCAATCTTCGTTGGGGAGCCAACAGCCCTGCAGGCAGTGGTGGAAGGATCCCCACCAATTTCTGTTGTCTGGCTCAAGGACAAGGGTGAAATTATTAGGGAGAGTGAAAATATCCAAATGTGGTTTATGGACAACATTGCAACTCTTGAGATTGCCAATGCAGAGGGAGCTGATGTTGGGAAGTACATCTGTCAGATAAAAAATGATGCTGGCATGCGGGAATGCTCTGCCTTTTTACAAGTCCTAGGTGGGTATAGCCTGCTTCACAGGTACTATATCTTACATCTTGTAAAATTGCCTCTACCAGCCTTTGTTTTCTCCTTAAATCCCAAGCTCATTGGTTTGTGGTTAGATTTCCTGATGACTCACCCCTCACTTCCTATTTCAGAACCGGCAGTCATCTTAGAGAAGACTGAGCCAATCACAGTAATGTCTGGCAATCCTTTTACCTTGGAGTGCAAAGTAGGAGGAACACCTCAACTTATCACCAAGTGGTACAAAGATGGCAGAGAACTAAGGAGTGACCGCAAATACCAAATTACCTTTTTCAACAATATAGCTACTTTGAAAGTCTTTTCTGCAGATAGGGGAGACAGGGGCTTGTATACTTTTGAGGTGCACAATGAGGTGGGGGACAGCAGCTGCACTGCTTCGGTTGATGTTTCAGGTCAGCTCTATGTCATTGTTGTTTCCACTTTAAAGGAAGCTTTTTGGTTTTGTCCCTTTCCTTTCCCCTGAAAAACCCCCAACACTTTTCTTCCTATTCTTTTCCTGTCTTAGATCGTCTTGTTCCTCCTTCATTCTCAAGAAAGCTAAAGGAAATAAATGGGGTGCTGGGATCCTCAGTGCTTCTGGAGTGCAAAGTGTCTGGCACATCCCCCATATCTGTGGCCTGGTTTCAGGATGGGAATGAGATTGTTAGTGGAGAAAAATATGAGATCTCGTTCTTGGATAATGTTTGTGCTTTGAAGCTGAATGTCCTGGATGTCACAGATACAGGGCCATATACTTGTGTGGCAACCAATGTGGCTGGATCTGATGAATGCAGTGCCTTCTTGACTGTACAAGGTCAGTGGAAGGATACTACAGCCTCTTCAACAAAATTCTTCTCTCTTCCTTTCTTCTGGCTCCCCATGGTTTCTTTCCTGTTTTCTCACTCTTTTTTTTTTTTTTTTTTTTTTTTTTTAAACCCAAACCTGCTCCAGTTTTCCTCCCCTACAGAGACTCTCCCATTAACATCTTTCTTCCTCTTCGCTTGTTTGCATGATCCTTAGAACCACCTTCTTTTGTGAAGATACCTGATCCCCAGGAAGTTTTGCCTGGATCAAGTGTGACATTCACCAGCTACATCAAGGGCAGTACTCCCTTCAAAGTGACCTGGTTCCGAGGCATCAGAGAACTGGTGACAGACAGCAACTGCTCCATCTCTTTGGATGAGTCTGTGACACAGCTGCAGCTGTACAATGTGGAGCCAGACCACAGTGGGGACTATGCCTGCGTGGTCACAAATGATGCTGGCAGTGCCTCATGCACAACCCAACTGTTTGTGAAAGGTGTGTTTGTGTGTGTGCATGTACACACAGGTACCCTTCATGCTCTGCCTGCAGCTCTGCCACATCTGTCCCTCTCACTATTGATCTATGCTTCCCCACAGAGCCTGCAATCTTTGTGAAGAAATTAAGTGATTTCAGTGTGGAGCAGGGGAAGTCCATTGTTCTGGAAAGCACCTACATAGGCACCCCTCCTATCTTTGTCACCTGGAAAAGAAATGGCATGCCCATTGCTCAGTCTCCACGCTGCAGTGTTACAACTACTGACAAATCCGGCATTCTTGAAATCTTCAACAGCACTAAGAGTGATGAAGGCGAATACACCTGTGAGGTGGCAAATGAGGCGGGTGGGGATGTTTGCCACAGCCTGGTATCCATCTTAGGTACACATCATCCCTGGTCCCTCTGAGGCACCCTAGTGATGCTCTGCCTCTGCTCACCAAGCTCTCTCTTTCCCTAGAACCACCCTATTTTGTCACGCATCTGGACCGTGTGGAGGTGAAGGTTGGCGAACCTGTTATCTTAAAATGCCAGATTGGTGGTTCTCCAGAAATCAAGGTGTCCTGGTACAAAGATGACACCAAGCTGAGATCAACACAGGCTTACAAAATGCACTTCAAGAATAATGTGGCAACACTGGCATTCTCCACCGTGGAGGATAATGATATTGGAGAATATGTCTGCAAAGCAGAAAATAACGTCGGCTTTGCCACTTCCACAGCTCTGCTTGTTGTTAAAGGTGATGGCACAAGGGCCACTCTTTCCTGGGGCAGTTTGTAGGAACTCTTTGTTATCTACAGAAGGGGGTTCTTAGTAATTTCAGAGTTAATTAATTCCAGATTGTCAGGATGGCTTCCTACTTATAGTGGTGATTATTATTGTTTTGCAGAACGTCAACTTCCCCCTACATTCACCAGAAAACTGAAAGATATTCAGGAGGCGGTTGGTGCCCCAGTGACTTTTGATTGCCGCATAAATGGCTCAGAGCCTCTCCAGGTGTCTTGGTACAAGGATGGGGTTCTCTTAAGTGACAGTGATAACATGCAATCAGCCTTCTTAAATAATGTTGCGACACTCCAGATCTTGCAAACTAGTATGGCTTACTGCGGCCAATATACTTGCTCAGCCCAAAACGCTCTGGGGACTGCATCTTCCAGTGCTAAACTTCTTCTCACAGGTTTGTAGTTCACACTGAAACAAAGATCTTTTGTACATCTTTGCTCTTTTATTTCTTCACCCTTTTTTCTACCCATTTTATGGTGGCCAGGGAGCATGGGCATGGTATGGTGAGGGGGGATTTGTGGTGAGCTCTCCCATGCTTTCCTCTTTGCAGAACATCTACAACCTCCTTTCTTTGACATCAAGCCAGTATCTATTGATGTGGCACGAGGGGAAAGTGCAACATTTAAGTGCCACGTGACTGGCTCTGCTCCCATGAGGATTACTTGGACCAGAGACAACAGAGAGGTCCGCTCAGGTGGCAACTACAAGATGACACTGGTGGAAAACACAGCCAGCTTGACAGTCCTAAAAGTCGGTAAAGGGGATGCTGGAGTCTACACATGTACTGCCAGTAACAGTGCTGGAAAGGACACCTGTGCAGCTCAGCTGGCTGTACAAGGTATTGCTGTGACCTTTAGTGTTCAATGAGGTTTTCCTTTGCAAGGCAGACATCTGGAAAACAACATCTTTAATGCAGACACCTGTGAAACTAACAGTATTTAACTATTAATGTAATACTCAAATACTTATTCATCTTTCTTTTGCTATAGTGCATGTTTTGTCTTATCAAAGGGCTTGTTCTGTTGAAATGTTAACTCTGACGTAGTACCCTGTTGCACTTTTATGAATGACCCTGTTGGTCAGAAAAATCTGTCTTTCTTAAAGTCTTTCTCCAGCAGTGACGTTCACTAGGTTGTCCACAGGAAGGAAAGATAACTGAGAGAAACTCAGTTTGCTTATGAGACTTAAAGGTGCTATTGCTGGATGTGTAGCTCCTGCAAACAGTTTTACTCTTTCACACACTGAAAACTGCTCTTCTGGACAGTAAAATTAGAGGATCTGGGGGCAGACTTGGTGACAAATATCCATTCTGCTAAAGCTTTCCTTCTTCACATAGTGTGTGGGTCTTGTACATTTCAATGATCTACTTTTATAACTGCATCAAATAGTCTTGGCAAAGTGACCTTTGTTATATTAATGTAACTTCCTCAATGTAGGTGGGAATATTGGATTTATTTATAGCTGTTATGGATATCTTATTCTTACTGATTTTATTAACAAGTGTAATATACACTACTGAAATTATGCACAAGTTCAAATCCTTATTGGTTTAGTGCTTTCCTCTTTTTTTTTTTTTTTCCCCCTCTATGAACTTGGGGGGGAAAAAACAAAAAAATTTCTAAAGTTAATACTAGGACTTTTGAAGACAAAAAATACAAGAAGCTGAACTACCACTACCAAGATTTAGTAATAATTACTTGTCAAATATGTTTTATATATATCTAGAGCATATTCTATCTGTATGGATTTTTTCTGGTGCGAGTGGAAATTGTGGCACACTGAATTACCTGTGGATTCAGTGGCAAGTAGGGATGGTGTTATTGTATAGCTTGACTTACAAAAAATATTGGAAGATTGTAGCAAGAAATCTAAACTCTTCAGAAGATTTAAACCTTGTTTCCACCAGAATCACAATCCTGTTTATTATTAGTGATAAGATTATGATTTATTTGACTGGAGTTACTGTTTATAAAATGATCCCAACTGACCTTATTTATTTTCTTACCCTTCAACTCTTTATCTGTGAAATCCTGAATTACATTTTTTCCAGGATTTTTATTTTCTTTTTTGATCCTGGACTTACACTGTCACTCAGTTTAATTCTTTAGAATTTGTACGGTTTTCCCAGGGCTGCAAAACTGATGTTCACTACTTGTCAGCCAGTTTCTATAGAGCTTGAAAGGGCAGGCTCTTTGTGTGCATTGATTTGCAGATGCTATCTCACTTTTACGACACACAGCTTTTTGTTTGTAGAATTAAGACCTTTTGTTCAATTGACCTTCAAAATCTCCCAGCTTTTAATTAGCTTTCACACTTTAACATCTAGCATTCCCAATGTGTACTTTTAACAGTTGCTTTAGGTTCTAGAAGCTGCTTTACATTATGAATATATACCTTACTTCTATATACTCATTTTTGGAAAGGATTAGACTTAGTGTGTGACTACTCAGCAACTGTTAGTATGAAGATAGATAATCAGCTCTTTGTCAAAGTGAAATCTGATCGTAAGTTACTAAGGTTGCAAGAGTCCTTGTGTTAAAAAGCCATCATTTCTATTTTTAGAAACTCTAAGGAAGTTTTGTTACTAACAACATAGGACGTTCTGCAAATGTCCCATGGATTGAAGTAACCCACAATAAAATAGATATTCTTCCTACACTTTACAGGCAGATGCACAGAGGCACTTTATCCTGTTTTGCAGAGAGATTTGTTTGTTGTGCCCATATTACCACCTCTTGGTTTTTCTAGTTATGTCTTTGATCTAAGAGCATTCTGTCTTGTGATTCTGAATCATCCATATGGTACTTTTGATGGAAAGTGTCAAACCTCCACTCTTTTCTCTCCTTACAGAACAAAATGTAACCATCCGGTTTACTGTTCAGTCACAGAGCCTTTAACACCAATTGCTGTAATAGTGGCTATCTCATAATTCTTTCCAGCATGATTATTTTGAACCTCTTTCACTTGCTACCTAAGCTTCTTGACTTTTATTCCTGATATGCACCTTTATGTTTGGCTTTGCAATAAATGTGCTAAGGGCTATAATGTGGACACATTTATTGACTATATCAATTGCTAATGACAAATTAAGATAGGAAGCAGTTGCTATAATGCTCAGCATCAGTGCTCTTAATATTTTTTTGCTAAACAGTTTGGATTCTTTTATTTCCATCAGGCATTTTGATTACTCATGTATTGCAAGAGGATATTTAAAGAAAACCACATGTCAACTGATCTGTACTGAATACATAGGAGAAGTAGAGTGGGACAATAAAGGAGAAACTAGCTGAGATGCAGATAGAGAACTTACTTGCTTTCTAAGCTAGATTTTGGACCAGCTTGAATTAAGCTAAAAAAAATTTCATAGCAACTTCAAAATTATAATGTTCCCAAAGTTTGCCTTTTCTGTTAAATATTTCCCTGCTCGTTCAAAGAATCAGTGCAGGTTAAAGTATCTCCCCTTTTTGGCTTTCCAGAACCACCAAGGTTTATTAAGAAACTAGACTCCTCAAGACTTGTGAAAGAGCATGATTCCACTAAGTACGAATGCAAAATAGGTGGATCTCCGGAAATCAAAGTCACCTGGTACAAAGGTGAAACTGAGATCTATCCCAGTGAAAAATACAGGATGTCCTTTGTGGATTCGGTGGCAGTTCTTGAAATGCACAACCTCAGTGCTGAAGACAGCTGTGACTACACTTGTGAAGCTCAGAATCCAGCGGGTAGTGCAAGCACCAGTACCTCACTGAAAGTGAAAGGTCAGAATCCCAGTTCTTTCCATATCTTTCTACATGTATGAGTCTTCTGTTGTAGAAAAGCTGGTTTAAAAAAAAAAAAAAAAAGAAGCTGTTTCTTTAGTAAGAGAGGCCAAAACCTGTCTGAATATATGGCATATCTCTTGCCTGTTTTTATGCTGTGGAAGGTTTTTCTTATTTATGGTTTGTCTTGGCTGTTCAGCATCAGAATAGCTACTTGAATTTTCTGTCCTCTTTAATCTCCTGTGCTCAAATAACACAAATTTTAACCCCTTTTTTTTTCAGCACCCCCCATTTTTACCAAGAAGCCCCACCCAGTCCAAACCTTGAAAGGGTCTGATGTTCACCTGGAGTGTGAGCTTCAGGGCACTCCTCCATTCCAGATTTCATGGTATAAAGACAAACGAGAAATTAGGAGCAGCAAGAAGTATAAGGTTATGTCTGAGAACTACTTAAGTAGTATTCACATTCTCAGTGTGGATACCGCAGATGTTGGTGAATATCACTGTAAAGCTGTAAATGATGTGGGAAGTGACTCCTGTATTGGCTCTGTAACACTCAGAGGTTTGTATAATGATTGGCATCTTCTTGGCATTTCATTCTTCCTGTCATTCTCCTCCTACTTTTCCGCTCTTGGCATGGTTTTTTACTGTTAAATATCTTCTCTTAAATAGCACCACCAGCCTTTGTGAAGAAGCTGAGTGATCTCACTGTCGTAGCTGGGGAGTCAACTGAACTTCAGGCTGCAGTAGAAGGATCACAGCCCATTTCTGTTCTGTGGTTGAAAGACAAAGGGGAAATCATTAGAGAAAGCGATAACCTTTGGATCTCCTATTCAGAAAACATTGCAACTATGCGGATTGGAAATGCAGAACCAGCCAATGCTGGGAAATACATTTGTCAGATAAAAAATGATGCTGGAGCTCAAGAATGCTTTGCCACGCTGAAAGTGCTAGGTTGGTAGCACAGGATAAAAAACATGATGTGTTTCAAGATGCTTCAAAATTTCAAATTTTATGATACCAATAATTATTACATTGTTGTTTTTAAAAATTTTGTGACTTGCATCTCATTGCAGAACCTGCAGTCATTGTAGAGAAACCAGGCCCAGTCAAAGTTACAGCTGGAGACTCTTGTACTCTGGAATGCACAGTAGACGGCACACCAGAGCTTACTGCTAGATGGTTTAAGGATGGGAATGAACTGTCTACTGATCATAAATATAAAATCAGTTTTTTCAACAAAGTATCTGGGCTAAAGATCCTTAATGCAGGACTAGAAGACAGTGGAGAATACACTTTTGAGGTGAAAAACAGTGTCGGTAAAAGCAGCTGCACAGCTTTAGTGCATGTTTCAGGTTAGTTGACTACTCTTTTTGAGTCATATCTGATCCTACATTTCCTTTACAAAGCCTCCAGACAGCAAACTGCTTCTCATGTCAGGCAGCCTGAGAGACTCACTGCTTGTATAATATAAGGAGCACTTGGCATACCACTTTGACAGACATTAAGAATAGATGCCTACCTAACCTCTAAGTGGCTGGAGTTGTTGAAAGGGCTTAATTTCTTCAGCTTTAATCGTCATGTCTACTTGGACAGCTGGTGCAATATTGTTGCTTATGAAAAACAACTGCAAAAATAAAAGATGTCTCTCAAAAAGTGTGAATGAAATCTCCAGCATATCCTTAGCTATCAGCTATTTTTCAATGACTTAGATGTTTAGAAGCAGATTGCTAAGCAAATATATCAAAAGATAATTAACCAATTTTATTATGCATGGGGAACTTTCTGCATTGGATGTATGGTAATTTTTATTACTTTTTTTTTCAACAAATGCAGATCGTATTATACCTCCTTCTTTCACAAGAAAACTGAAGGAAACTTATGGTCAGCTGGGTTCTTTTGCTGTACTGGAGTGCAAAGTTTATGGGTCACCACCTATTCTGGTTTCCTGGTTTCATGATGGACAGGAGATTACCAGTGGAGACAAGTATCAGGCTACCCTTACAGACAATACCTGTTCTCTAAAAGTGAATGGACTTCAGGAATCTGATATGGGAACTTATTTGTGTACAGCTACTAATGTGGCTGGATCTGATGAATGCAGTGCATTTTTGAGTGTTAGAGGTCAGTATAAATAAGGAGCCAGAGTCAGAAGACGCAAATTTCTTTTCAAAAAGATTTCATTCTTTGCTTTGTTACATATTTCTGATTACTATGCTCTTCATCAGAAGCTCAAATGTTCTTCTTCTCTGTCTGTTTTACTTGCATTCTTAGAACCACCATCTTTTGTGAAGAAACCTGAACCACTGAATGTTTTATCTGGAGCAAACATAACCTTTACCAGTATCATAAAAGGCTCTTCTCCATTGGAAGTTAAATGGTTTAGAGGTAGTGTTGAGTTAGTACCAGGAGACAGATGCAATATCACCTTGCAAGATTCAGTTGCAGAACTGGAGCTGTTTGATGTACATCCGCTTCAGAGTGGAGACTATACCTGTCAGGTCTCTAATGAGGCAGGGAAGATTTCTTGCACAATGCATCTTTTTGTCAAAGGTTTGTCCAGACTACCATTTCTTATGCTTCTTATGGATCTAAAAATTATATCTTGGCTTTATTTAATTCCCTTTTCTTCCTATTGTTCATTATAGAACCAGCCAAATTTGTGAAGAAGGTGAACGATTTAAGTGTAGAAAAAGGGAAAAATTTAATCTTGGAATGCACGCATACGGGTACTCCACCAATTTCTGTGACATGGAAGAAAAATGGCGTAAAAATAATGCACTCTGAGAAGTGTAGTATCACCACTACAGAAACGTCTGCCATACTGGAAATCCCTAGTAGCAAACTAGAAGATCAGGGGCAATATTCTTGTCATATTGAAAATGATTCTGGACAAGATAATTGTCACTGTGCAATCACAATACTAGGTGCGTCAAGCCATCATCACTTCATCGACTATTATTTGAACTACTGTTGGTCATTGTGCAATATCTCCTTATGCTAATGGTGTGTATTTGTCCTTCAGAACCACCTTACTTCATTACACCCTTGGAGCCAGTGCAGGTGACTGTTGGGGATTCTGCATCCTTACAGTGCCAGATTGCTGGAACACCAGAAATGATTATATCATGGTACAAAGGCGATACAAAGCTGAGAGGAACTGCTACTGTGAAAATGCACTTTAAGAACCAAGTTGCCACTCTGGTTTTCAGCCAGGTAGACAGTAGTGACAGTGGGGAGTACATCTGCAAAGTAGAGAACGCTGTTGGGGAGGCCACTTCATCATCTTTGCTGACAGTTCAAGGTGAATATTTAATTTTAAAAGTAGGAAAGTGACCTGTTTTCCTTAAGTATGTTTTGCTATTATGAAAAAAAACAAAAACAAAATACGTGAGCCAGCACAGGCGGGATGCAAGAACAACCATAAAATCATGGATGGAATGCAAAGAGTAAATTTATTCTTGTTGAATTGTAAACCTTGGGGGATCCCTGAAGCAGCACCTGGACAGAAACATATAAGCAGGGATGCAGGCACTGCAGGGCTCACTCCTTGCTAGAGATCAAAAGGCTTTTGAACCTGCTGCTTTCATCTGTATATCAGGAATTTTTTCAGGTATAGTTTTGCCCTGTGCTTTGATCTTTCCTGCAGTGGGGCAGGAATGTCAAGCATGTCCATTAAAGTGCCACTGAGTCCTTCACAGGCTTGTGTTATCTAAATGCAGATGTTTTACTTGTCAAACACACAAAACCAAACAATTAGGATGATACACGTGTTTTTTTGGCACCCCAGCTGCAAGTCAATTGAGCATGTTTACAGTACTCCTCACCAATTTGCCATTATTTTCCCCCAACAGTGATTAACTTTTCCTTGTTAAACACTTTACTGTTTCTTGAGACGTAAGATACCCTGTGGCACTGTCTTCTAGTAACAAAGGCCTAACAGTAAAGCTAATCAAAATATGTCGCTTGCTGACCACAGCTCTTCTGTAGGGATACAAACTTCTGCATCTTCCTTCCCCATTGAGGTTATTTCTTTGATTGATTGTACCATTAGCAGTCCTGAAGGTTAAACAGGCTCACTATGTGTAACTAAGAGCAAGAACGGTTATATATTTTCTTTCAACTGTATACACAGTGCTCTTTTTGTATCAAGTTCCAAATAAATGATATACTGAATAATATTTTTAATCAGAAATTATTAGCAAATATTCTGTATACTCTGCAGTATATTAGACAGTGATTATTGGCGAGCAGAGCAATAGGTGCATATCTTCTGAAAACTCTTATTGTACAATACCTGTTCTTTTACAGAGCGCAAACTTCCTCCTTCTTTTACACGACAATTACGAGATGTTCATGAAACTGTTGGCTTACCAGTTACATTTGAGTGCAGCATTGCTGGTTCAGAACCTATTGAAGTATCTTGGTTTAAAGATGGTGTACGTGTAAAAGAGGACTACAATGTTCACACATCCTTCATAGATAACATAGCAACTCTCCAGATTTTGAAGACAGACAGGAGCCTTATTGGGCAATATACCTGCACAGCTACCAATGCGATTGGGACTGTTTCTTCTAGTGGCAGGCTTGTCCTTACAGGTCGGTGGGCTGTGAAATATTTAATGGAAATATCTTAAAACTCCCTTTTGCTTTATATATGGATTCAATATTGTACAAATAATATTTATTTCACAGAGGTTTAAAGCAAATTGAGATTTTAAAGCGATGCTTTTTTCTTTCTTTCATTCTTCAGAAGGGAAGACTCCTCCATTCTTTGACATCCCAATTACACCTGTGGATGGTATTATTGGAGAAAGTGCTGACTTTGAGTGCCAGATTTCTGGAACACAGCCTATTAGAGTCACTTGGGCAAAAGATAACCAAGAGATTAGAACAGGAAGAAACTACCAGATCAGTTATGTAGACAGCACAGCCCACTTGACCATCTTGAGAGTTGACAGGGCAGACTCTGGAAAGTATACATGTTATGCTAGCAATGAAGTTGGAAAGGAGTCTTGCACAGCTCAACTGACTATTAAAGGTATGGAATAGATAATATATTTTGTGTACATTTCCTTTAATTATAAAGGAAGTTAGGTTTATTGCTACAAGTCAAGTTTGAGAAAATCTTCTAAGGTATAGTTTGAAAGTGTCTGTATCTGTAGATACAAGTAGGCATCTGTAGATACGTACGGGTCTCTTACGGGAATTAAGAAGGGTCACAAGCAAGAATAGGATAAGAAATGAAAGAATAGATTCTTCATAGGCTTTGGTGTATTTCTTTCTTGACAACTCAACAAAAATCTTTTTTTCTTAAATGCCATTTGACTTAAATCGATGTAAGAGGATCTTTTTCAACTATGAAAATCAACTATGACAATGGCTGTAAGAGCAAGACACCTGTTGTTTATTTTAGCATACTTTTACTTTTAAAAAAAATCCTATTTAAAAGAGAGAAAATTCCAATTCCCCAATGCTCAAATTTTTCTTGAAACATTTTCTTTAGACTTTTTCCTTTCAGGTTTGATTCATAGAATTTGAACAGTATGTTCTTTTTATTACAGAACGAAAGACTCCACCTACTTTTACTAGGAAACTGTCCGAAGCAGTAGAAGAAACAGAAGGGAATGAACTTACACTTGAGGGCCGTGTTTCTGGCTCTCAGCCTTTGAGTGTTGCTTGGTATAAAAACAATCAAGAACTTCATTCAAGCCCTCGTAGTGAAATAACTTTCAAAAACAATACCTTACTTCTCCACATAAAGCGCGCAGAGCAATCAGATGCTGGTTTATATGTCTGTAAAGTGTCCAATGAAGCAGGAAGCGTGTTGTGTACATCTTCTGTTGTTATCAGAGGTTAGTTGAAGTCTTATTTTTCTTTGCTTTTTACTTTTGTTTAATTTTAGCAGCAAAAATACAGCTTCTATCTTAAGAGCTCTTTTTATATACCTTAACAACAGCAATTTGTTCTAAGATGGAAAAGGAAAAAAAATAGCTAAACCACAAAATCAATGAATACTTTTAATTTGCGGCTGCAATGATATTCTTCAGGGAGGAGCTTCTTTACTTTTTTACTACTTGCTATGACTGATCCAAACTGACCTTTGAAATCTTTATGTGACATTTATAATGAATTTTTAATCATCCTCTTTTCATGGAATGCCAGGTTTTCCATGCAATTACATCTAAGCCTGAGCAGCCTTGACAACATGTTGTGGCAGCGTGACACTTCATTATAATACTCTTGCAGGAGATTGCATATTTGTTTATTTAAAGGTTCTTATATAGTTTTGCAGCCTAATAGCAGTGCTTTAGTTCTTATACTATTTTTTATATGTGAATGCCCTTGCTGTGTAGAGAAAAGATATTTATCTGCATAGAAAACATACTCTGTTGATATTTATTTCATTTTCTGAAAGTATAAATGAATTTCTCAGTCTTATGTTTATCCTTCATTCTCTGCCATTGACTTCTTAAGAATTACATGTATCTCTTTTCCTCTTACATTCTTAATCATACTTTCCTTCCTTAAGTATTCACGCAAGCATTTTCGTATTTCAGAACCTAAAAAGCCTCCAGTTTTTGACCAGCCTCTTCAACCAGTGGCAGCGGAGGAAGGTGATACCCTACAGTTCAGCTGCCATGTCCAAGGATCACAGCCAATCAAGATTCAATGGCTGAAAGCAGGGAGAGAAATAAGAGCTTCAGACAGATGCAATTTCAGCTTTGCTAATGGAGTAGCTCTTCTGGAGCTTGCTGCAGTTACCAAATCTGATTCAGGAGAATATGTATGCAAAGCTTCAAATGCAGCTGGCACTGATACTTCCAAATCTAAAGTGACAGTTAAAGGTACTGTAGCATGGAGAAAATTAAGGCATGTGATCAAAATTTAAAATGAAATTCCATCTTGCTCTTTTAATAATAATAGAAATAGTATCCTTTGCACTACATGGGTAGCCACAAGGCTAAGACCTATGCGGAAAAAAAAAAAAAAAAAAAAAAAAATTTCACAGATCACTGATTAAAAAAGGGCTATTAACTCTGATGGTGAAATTTCCAGAAATAGACAGAAAACAGAATACCTCATAAAACCTGATCCATTTTAGAAAATGAGGCTTCTTATTTGCATATCCACCTTAGAATTTGCATCCATGCAGGATATAAATGATTTGAACTAATGAATAACACAATATGGCCCACAGTATTCTGGTTTAGCGAGAAAGTAAAATACACACACATTTAAACAATATGGAAATATTTTGCATTTTTATCTCGTGCATAATATTTTGTTCCGCATCTGTAATTGGTTCCTCTTCTTACAATTCCTTTGGAGGCTTCATCATGCATGAACATAAACTGGTTTTTTACTCTTTTTAGAAAAAAGAGCAGCTGCACCAGCAGCTAAGAAAGCAGAAGTGGAAGGAAAACTTTATTTTGTGTCAGAGCCTCAGAGTATCAAAGTCATGGAAAGTAAGAACTCTTTTCAAAAAAAAAGTGCATTATTTTCTATTTGCCTATACCTTTTGTTTGAGATTATGTTCTGCTGTTATAGGCAGCTGCAAAGACTTAGCTTCCTCATTTGCATCTTTCTGCAGAGACAGTTGCAACATTTATTGCAAAAGTTGGAGGAGACCCAATTCCAAATGTTAAATGGATGAAGGGAAAATGGAGGCAACTCAATCAGGGAGGTCGCATTATAATCCAGCAGAGAGGAGATGAAGCCAAACTAGAAATAAAGGACACAATAAAAACTGATTCTGGCATGTACAAATGTGTTGCTTTTAACCAACATGGTGAAATTGAGAGGAGTGTAAACCTACAAGTTGAAGAAAGAAAGAAAGAAGTTGTTGAAGGGGATCTCAGGGGAAAGCTAAAAAGGTATATGGAACATTTTTATAGATGAATTTGCTACCAACAAAGAAGAAACATTTTTTTATTATGTATCTCTGATCAAGATAGTATTTTTAAATATTCATTAAATATGCTTAATTTTAGTAAAAATAGAAGCACCTGACTAGACTAAACTAAAGGATTCTGCTGCACAGGGCAGCTCTAAACTGATTTATTTTTTCAATGAACAACTTCCTAGGAGTGAAGCACTGTATGTTTAACTCATGTCATTGGTTTGAATAGCACTCCAACAAAAAGGAAGGAAGATGAGGAAGAGCAACCTATTGATATCTTGGAGCTTCTCAAAAATGTAGATCCCAAAGAATATGAGAAATATGCTCGCATGTATGGAATTACAGATTTCCGTGGCCTCCTACAAGCTTTTGAGTTACTAAAACAAACCCAAGCAGAGGAAAGCCATAGATTGGTAAGATACAGTGTGACTGCATTTTGGCTTTGATAGAAGTAACAGGGATCCTTTGAAGAGACTTGGTTCCCACTCTCTGATGTTACTGTGTGTGCAGGAATTTCTGGTTCCTCTTTAGATCTTGTACTGACAGTTCTTAATTTCCTGCATACTCTAAAACCCAAGAAGGAATGGATCTTCTAGACAAGTGTGTTCTGTCTTCACAACTTGGCTGTAATTTTTAAGATGGGAAGATACACTAGCTATCGTACAGTTACAGAAAATTTGATGTAGGAACTAATTAATTCTATGTTGGATAAACACAACAGCTTTACATTTAGTATCCTTTAATCTTTGAGCATATCCTGCCTTTTTACAGGAAATTGAGCTCACAGAAAAAGCTCGAAGAGAAGATCAGGAGTTCGATGAACTTGTAGCTTTTATTCAGCAAAGACTCTCACAGACAGAGGTAGCATATTTTTGACCTGTTTTGTGAAATATTCAAACTCATAACAGGAACTATGAAACTAATTTAAAATAATATTTTTCAGCCTATAACTCTGATCAGAGATATTGAAAATCAGACGGTTTTAACAGATGAGGATGCTATCTTTGAATGTGAGATTAAAATTAATTATCCAGAAATTAAACTTTCATGGTACAAGGGAACCCAGAAACTGGACTCCAATGACAAATATGAAATTCGAGTTGAAGGTGATTGCCACATACTGCGAATCAGGAACTGCCAACTTGAAGATCAGGGAAATTTCAGAATAGTGTGTGGACCACACATTGCCAGTGCCAGGCTAAATGTGATTGGTAAGTGTACTTTTGAAGTATGTATTTGAATTAATTTACACTTCAATTATTCCACTGTCTAATGTCTGCTAAAATGTATGTTTTAACATGCTGATAGAACCTTCAGTTGAACGGCATCTTCATGACACTACTTTCAAGGAAGGAAATGTATGCACGCTGTCTTGTCAGTTCTCTATTCCAAATGCCAAATCTCAGTGGTATAGAAATGGGAGACCCATTAAGATAGGAGGGAGATATTCAACACAAGTGTCTGACAAAGTACACAAACTCATCATCAAGGATGTTAGAACAGAAGACCAGGGACAGTATACCTGCAAGCTTGAAAATCTAGAAACAACTGCAGATCTGGCCATTGAAGGTTTGTAAACAGATATGGAATCTCTTTATTACAGTAGTGGTAAACAGTTTCTGGATGTTCCATTAATAGAACAAATGAAAATAAAAGGAATTCCTTAAAGAGACATTCCCAAACTTGGAAACAGACTGAACAAGAAATTCTGTTGTCCTTTCTCTTTGAACAATATATGACATACTTGTGTAAGCTAGTATTTTTTACTAAATCATCATTACTGTCCTCTGGCCCTCAGTCTGAGTCATGCTTTTTTTATTTTCTTTTTCTCTGATACTCTTATATTTTTCTTGGATTTCCTCTCTTTCTTAATTATTCTTTATCTTTAATTTCCTTAATGGCTTCTCTTGTATAGTTTATCTCCACAGCAATCTTATTATACTTCTATTCATGTCTTCTAATCTTCATTCTTACATAAAAAAACTTCATGGAAGATGAAATCCCTTTTTCTAAGTCTTTTTTCAAGATCTATTGTTATTATCTCTTGTTAAAAAGTAGCTATTGTTATTAAAAGAATGAAAAGGAATTAGGAAAACTAAATCTCCTGGTGATGCATAATAATAGATATATTTTTTGTTTCTAAAAACAGCGGAACCAATCCAGTTCACAAAGAGCATACAGAACATTGTAGTGAGCGAACACCAGTCTGCAACCTTTGAATGCGAGGTGTCATTTGATGATGCAGTTGTGACATGGTATAAAGGCCCCACTGAACTGAGAGAGAGTCCCAAGTACAGCTTCAGAAGTGAAGGTCGCTGTCATTATATGACTATTCACAATGTTACTGCAGAAGACGAAGGTAAAAATGCATGGAATATTTGTGCTGATGCCATTCTTTTATTTGATTTTGTTGTCTGATTTTTTTAATGGTAAAGACATAGCAATATAAACATTCTTGGCTGTTGCAGGTGTGTATTCTGTAATTGCTCGTCTTGAACCAAGAGGAGAAGCAAGAAGCACTGCAGAGCTCTATCTAGTAACCAAAGGTTAGCAAATTTGCTTAACAAATTTGTGATCATAGCCATCTGCAAATTTTGAGTTTGAAACATAATTCTGGAAAAATAAGTAATCCTAAAAGAAATCTGATATTCTTTTGCAGAAATCAAGCTGGAGTTGAAGCCACCAGGTAAATATCATGAGCAAGACTAACACAAGATCATATCTATACTCTTTCATAGATGTAGTGCATTATTCTGCATTATTTTTTATTTTCAAGTAATTTTTTCTTCTTTATAGTAAGTCAAACCTACATCCTGAAAAAATATTCCTCACCCATAGATATGAGAAACAATTTATTCTCATAAATAGTGACAACGAATACTGTGATAACTCCCAAATCAGTGATATTAATGTGTCTGAGATCCTATTTTGTCACCTCTTTTTTTATCACCTCTCTGTGATACTTAATGATATTCTTTCCTGTATGTTAAGAATCACCTAATGCAACAATTATTTAGAAACAAAATGAAACAGTGTAGAGTCTGTCCAGACTGAAAGATTAATGCAATTGGTTATCTATTGATCAGCTAGATTATTCTTGAGGAGCAAGCTACAATTCTTGTATGCTAGAAAAAGAAAGATCAAAGCACTATGACAGCGTATTCAAATCTATTTATTTTAAGTCAATTAAACATTTCAATATTCTAGATGTCCCTGATGCCAAGGTTGCAGTTCCACCTCAAAAGCCAGCTGAAGGTAGGGTAACAAATCATACTTGTTCCATATATCTGTTTTATCTCTGCAGTGAAGCAACAAGCCAGTGGGAATCTCAGAAAAAAAAAAAAAAGAGCTCAGTAACAAGATACAGTTCATTGTCTCTATACAAATATGATATGAGAAAGACTTGTCTTTGATAGGCTTGTGTGCTGTTTGGAATGTGAAAACTATACACAGGTAGTGGTAGGAATAAAGCCTTTTTTCTTAAGGGTTTGTCCTTTTCATCTTGTTTTCGTATCAGTTTCTTGTTCATTCAATCTTCCTTTTATATCCATTTTCTTTTTCTGATCAATTTATTTTCACCTTGTCTTCTTTTTGTCACAGAAATATCTTTTAAACAAACTTTCTGAATCTTTTTGAGGAAAAGAAAAAAAAAACCAGAGAAAGAAAAAAATTTACAAATATTCTTTTAAGGCCATACAATGGATTGTATGTTTATTGCAAATGGTGTCTCTCCAGGCTCTTGTATTGGACTACAGACTATAAGCATTATGTGTATTTCCATTACATTAAACAGTTTACTGTGAACCTTAGAAGTTCAGTCTTGGTTTAATTTCCAGGATACTTTGGTAGATGCTTGCAGTGGCAAGCATTTCTTCATTTACAAGAAAATATCTTACTCACATTTTATTCTAAATATATCATTTTTCCTACCAGCTGCCCCTATTCCTATTCTTCTGCCTCTTATTCCACCACCAGAGGAGAAAAAGCCAGGTAAGAAGCGTTAAAGTATGTGGAAAGTGTGTACCTGGGTGTTGGTTTTTGTGTTTTGTTTTAATTTAAATTTTAAAATATATTGTTTTTAAGCAGAAAAAAAGGTTCCCATAAAGAAAGTCTCAAAAAAAGTGGTTAAAAAAGGTCCTGAAGAAGTCCCACCATCTAAAGGTAACTTTTTAAAAAACTTAAAAAATAGTAAATTTACCTTATGGAAACAAAGCAATAATTTCATTAATGGTGAATATCAATATACCTTGCAAATTTCAGGCTTTGGTATGAAAAATCTGTTTTACTTTTTTTTTTTTTTTAAGTTCCTGAGGTGTTTCCAGAGAAGCCCAGAGAGGTTAAAATAACATCCATGGCAAGGAGAGAAGAGATTCATGAGGAAAAGAAGGAAGTATATGAAAAGCCCAAAGAAACTTATGAAGAATGGGAAGAAGATTATGGAGAAGACCATGATTACTATGTCAAAGAAGAAGGCTATGATGAAGGGGAAGAGGAATGGGAAGAAGCTTATGAGAAAAGAGAAGTGACATATGAAGAAAAACGAGTCATTCATGAAAAAGGTATTTTAATTATCAGACCATATTTTTTTTCATCTTTTTTCTCCTATTTCTTATTAAGGCCCAAGAATTTTGAGCCAGGCAGCATTTTAAAGATATTTTTGGTTAATATAACTTGAACATTAATATGCTGCCAAGTTTTAAATGGCACTTGTTGATGAGACAAAGACTCTAGTATGGTGAGGTAGATGCAGATAAAAATTGATACTTTGCAATTTGGTCACCAATGAACTTTCAGATTTAAACATCTTTAAAACCTAATATGAGATAGTAGCTTGTAAGGATATCTGTAATTTTTCCTTGTTTTCCCATTTCTTCTATAATTTTCATGGATTCTAGAGAAACTTGCTTTAGGTTAAATGTTTCACACATTAATTACTTGATGTTGATAGCTGTATTTTGCAATTGCTTCCATGCTTTAGCTGCCTTGTATAGTAGTAACACACATGCCTCTGGGAACAGAATTTGAGTTTGATGAGAAAACATCAAACTTGGAAATAAGCAGAAAATCTTACTGCAACAATTAGATCTCCAAAACTCTGTGTGTTTTTCAACTTCAGAAACTTACAATCACATAATAAATACTTTTTGTGTGTATTGAGCCTTTAGACAATGCATTTTTCATCATTAAATGATGTTATTATATTTAAAGTGCTTGAAGTTCCTAAGAAGCCTGTGCCTGAACGAAAACCAACAACAATCGCAACTGAAAAGAAGGAAAAGAAAGAAGTAACTGTTCATAAAGGTATGACTTTCCTGCAAAACAGGAACATGCAAATTAAGATCACTCATGCATCTCTTTCAAGCACATCTGTGGTGATTATTCACATTTCCTTGAAAAGGAGAGAGTTCTCTTTACGTTGGACAGTGACATGAGAAAAGCTCATGGCAACCCTTTCTCTTGTCCCATCTCATATTTTAGAGAATAGAGAGAATAGTGGAAATGGTAAGTAAAGCAAACTAAGAATCGCTGGCAAAATCAAGTTAAGCTTCAGTTACCTTGCCATCTCACTGTATATTAACCTTGGTGGTGCTTTTGAGTGAGCGAATATTGCATTTCTGAGAAGTGTCCTCCATTTACAGAATCAGAGGATGTAAGGGGTAGGAAGGGACCTCTGGTGATCCTCTAATCCAACCCACCTGCCTAAAGCAGGATCACCTAGAGCAGGTTGCACAGGAATGTGTCCAGGTGGGTTTTGAATATCTCCAGAGGAGGAGACTCCACAACCTCTCTGGGCAGCCTGATCCTGTGTTCCATCACCCTCACAGTGAAGTTTTGCCTTCTGTTTAGGTGGAACTTTCTGTGTTCTAGTTTGCGCCCATAACCCCTTGTACTACCACTGGCACCACTGAAAAGAGTCTGACCCCATCCTCTTGACACCTACCCTTCAGATATTTATAAACATTGATAAGATCCTTTCTCGGTCTTCTCTCCAGACTAAACAGATCCAGGTCTCTCAGCCTTTCCATGTAAGAAAGATGGTCCAGTCCACTAATCACCTTTGTAGCTCTCCATTGGACTCTCTCCAGTATTTCCCTGTCTCTCTTGAACTGGGGAGCCCAGAAGCGGACACAGTACTCCAGATGCGGCCTCACTAGGGCAGAGTAGAGGCAGAGGAGAACCTCCTTCATGGTGGTCACATTCTCTGTAATGCACCAAAGGATGCCATTGGCCTTCTTGGCCACAAAAACACACTGATGGCTCATGGTTAACTTCTTGTCCACTAGGACTCCAAGGTCCTTCTCTGCAGAGCTGCTTTCCAGCAGGTCAAGTCCTAACCTGTACTGGTGCAGGGGGCTATTCCTCCCCACGTGCAGGACTCTACACTTACCTTGTTGAGCTTCATTAGCTTCCTCTCCACCCAACTCTCCAACCTGTCCAGGTCTCACTGAATAGCAGCATAGCCTTCTGGCTTGTCAGCAACTCCTCCCAGTTTTGTATCATCAGCAAACTTGCTCTATCCTGTCTTCCAGGTCATTGATAAAGATTGGACTGTGTATTGACCCTTGGGGAATGCCCCTGGGGAATACGTCTAGCTACAGGCCTCCAGCTGGACTCTGATCACGACCCTCTAAGCTCTGTCATTCAGCCAGTTCTCAATACACCTTGTGTCCACTCATCTAGCCCACACTTCCTAAGCTTCCCTGTGAGGATGTTATGGGAGACAGTGTCAAAGTCTTGCTGAAGTCAAGGTAGACACCATCCACTGCTCTCCCTGCATCTACCCAGCTGGTCATGCCATCACAGAAGGCTATCAGATTTGTTAACCATGATATCCCCCCCGGTGAATCACAGAACCATAGAATGGTAGGGGTTGGAAGGGACCTCTGAAGATAATCAAGTCCAATCCCCCTGCCAGAGCAGGAACACCTAGGGCATGCCGCACAGGAACAGATCCAGGCAGGTCTTGAAAGTCTCCAGAGAAGGAGACTCCACAACTTCTCTGGGCAGCCTGTTCCAGTGCTCCATTACTCTCACAGTGAAGTTTTCCCTCATGTTGAGATGGAACTTCCCGTGTTTCAGCTTGCTACCATTATCTCTTGCCCTATCACAGGGCACCACTGAAAAGAGACTGGCCCCTTCTACTTGACACCCACACTTCAGATATTTGTAAACGCTAACAAGATCTCCTCACTGTCTTCTCTTGTCCAGGCTAAACAGCTCCAGGGCTCTCAGCCTTTCTTCATAAGAGAGATGTTCCAGTCCCCTAATCATCTTCACAGCTCTCTGTTGGACTCTCTCTAGTATTTCCCTGTCTCTCTTGAACTGGGGAGACCAGAACTGAACACTATACTTCAGATGTGGTCTCACTAGGGCAGAATAGAGAGGGAGGAGAACCTCCTTTGACCTGCTGGCCACACTCTTCTTTACGCACCCCAGGATACCATTGGCCTTCTTGGCCACAAGGGCACATTGGGTTCCATGGATAATTTATTGTCCACCAGTATGCCAAGGTCCTTCTCCATGGAGCTTGCTTTCCAGTGGGTCTACCCCTAACCCGTACCAGTATATGGTGGTGTTCCTCCCCAGGTATAGGACTCTACCCCTGCCCTTGTTGAACTTCATTTGGTTCCTCTTTGCCCATCTCTCCAGTTTGTCCAGATCTCGCTGGACGGCAGCACAGCCTTCTAGTGGATCAACCACTCCTCCCAGTTTCATATCATCAGCAAACTTGCTGAGGGTACACTCTATCTCTTCATCCAGGTCATTGATGAAGATGTTGAGTAAGACTGGATCCAGAACTGACCCCTGGGGAACACCACGACTTACAGGTTTCCAGCTGGACTCTGCGCCACTGTTCACATCCAGTTCTCAACCCATCTCACTGTCTGCTCTTCTAACCTACACTTCCTGAGCTTTCCCACTAGGACATTATGGGAGACAGTGTCAAAAGCCTTGCTGAAGTCAAGGTAGACAACATCCACCGCTCTCCCTGCATCTACCCATTCAGTCACACAATCGTAGAAGGCTATCAGATTAGTCAAACATGGCTTCCTTTTAGTAAATCCATGCTGGCTACACTTGATAACCTTTTCTTTCATGTGCTGAGATATGACCTTCAGAATGCACTGCTCCATTATCTTTCCAGGAATGGAGGTGAGGCTGACTGGTCTGTAATTACCAGGGTCTTCTTGACTTTTTTGTAGACTGGAGTGACATTGGCTTTCCTCCAATCCTCAGGCACCTTACCTGTTCTCCATGATCTTTCAAAAATGATGGAGAGTGGTAGAGCAACAACAGCAGCCAGTTCCCTCAGCACTCATGAGGGAACACTCAATCCATGCCCATCAGGGCACATGGATTTGTGTTTTGTGTGTGTTCAGTTTACCCAAGTGATTTCTAACACAATCCTCATCAACCAGTGGAGAAACTTCCTCCTTCCAGGCTTTCACTCTTACTCTTTCTTCCAGGGTCAGGGATTCCTGAGGGCTCATTTTAGCAGTGAAGACTGAAGCAAAGAAGGCGTTCAGTAATTCTGCCTTCTCTGCATCCTCTGTCACCAGGTCTCCCACTTCATTCAGCAGTAGGCCCACATTTTCACTCATCTTCCTTTTACAACTGATGTACTTGAAGAAGACCTTCTTGTTCTCCTTTACTTCCTTTGACAGAATTAATTCCAAGAGGGCCTTGGCCTTTCTTGTTGCATCCCTACAAGCCCTGACATCATTCCTGTAATTGTCCCAATAGACCAGTCACTTTTTCCACATGCTGTGAACTTCATTTTTCCACTTGAGTTTTTTAGCAGCTCCTTGCTCATCCATGCTGGTCTCCTGACTCCTCTACTTGATTTTTTACTCAGAGGAATGCATCTGTCTTGAGCTTGGAGGAAGTGATGTTTGAATATCAACCGGCTCTCTTGGGCCCCCTTATCTTCTAGAGTCTTAGCCTAAGGGATTCCTCCAAGTAGGTCTTTGAAGAGGGCAAAGTTAGCCCTCCTGAATTCCAGGATTTCAGTCTTACTTACTGCCCTGCTTCTTCTTTGTATGATACTAAACCCTACCATGTTGTGATCACTGCCATCAAGGCTGCCCCCAACCTTCACTTCCCCTACAAGACCTTCTTTTTTCATTAATAAAAGGTCCAGCAGCACAACCTTCCTCATTGGCACTTCCAACACCTGCATCAGGAAATTATCATTGATGCATTGCAAGAGACTTCTAGACTGAGTATGCCTCACTGCATAGCCTTTCCAATAAATATCAGGGTGATTGAAGTCACTCATGACCACCAGGGCATGTGATCTTGAGGCTACTTCCAGCTACCTGTAGAAGGTCTGATCAACATCCTCTTCCCGGTTTGGTGGTCTGTAGTAGACACCCACAACAGTTTCACCTGTATTTGCATGCCCCTTAATACTCACCCATAAGCTTTCAACACATTCTTCAGTCCGTGTCCCCCCCCCTCCCCAGGAAGAGCTCAAGGCATTCCAGTTGCTCAAGCACATAAAGAGTGACTCCACCGACTCACCTTGCTGGTCTATCTTTCCTAAAAAGTACTTAACAATCTGTGACAACATTCTATTCATGTGAGCTATCTCACCATGTCTCAGTAATTGCAATGAGACCATGGCCCTGAGACTGAACATAGATCTCCAGTTCCTCCTGCTTATTCCCCATGTTATGTGCATTGGTGTATAAGCATTTCAGAGAAGTGGTTGAGTGTATAGTTTTTGCCCTTGGGGAGTGGATGACCTTCTGGTTCTCAAAAATATCAGCATGCTGTCCTACAAGTGCTGGGATACAACACCCATGGGTATCTCTAGCAAGTCTGGATATATGCCCCTCACCCTTCATATCTAGTTTAAGGCCCTGTCAATCAGCCCTGCAATCTCTTGTGCGAAGACTCTCTTCCCGCTTTGAGAAAGGTGTTTCCCATTTGGTGTCAGCAAACTTGGTGCTGTTTTGCTGTTGTCAAAAAGCCAAAATTGTTATGGTGACACCAGCTATGGAGCCTGTATTTGTCTGCTCACTCCGATGTCGCTGCCTGTCCCCAGAAGGATAGAGGGAAAGATAATTTGTGCCCTAGAATCCCTCACCAGTCATCCAAAGGGTCTAAAGTCTCTTTTGATTGTCCTTGTATTACAAGTCTCAGTGTGCTCACCACCTACATGGAAGACCAGCAATGGATAATAATCTGATGACCATACCAATCTAGGAAGTTTCCTAGTGACGCCCTTAATCCAGTCTCCAGGGAGACAACAGACTTCCCTGTGAGAAAGGTCTACCTGGCATATTGGACCGTCTATTCCTCTCAGAAGGGAACTACCTACAACTATAACACTTCTTTTTCTTTTCTTGTGGGTGTGGTTGTGATACAAGCAGTAGGCCTTTCTGACTGTGGGCAAACCTCTGGTGTAGGTTGCTCATTGACTGCATCCATATTTGGCTGTTTTTTCTCAACCATGGCCTCGTATCTGTTCTTCAGTGGCACTTGGAGGAGCAAAATGGGTAAGGAGGGAGTTCATCTGCTGCCATGACTGTGAACTTTCCTCCATTCACTCCCCCCATCCAGACTACTGCTTCTGATCTGACAGGGTCAGAGTGCAGGGTCCCCCTGATCCAGGGTACATTCTGATGGGTGCTCCCATTTCTGTCTCAAAGAGGGCTGGGCCTGGCTCCACTGGTCTTTCTCCTGTTCAGTCTCCCTAATGCTTCTCAACCTGTCAACTTCCTTTTACGTGTTTGCCACACAGCAGTGGAGATCATCCACCTGTTCACACCACAGGCAGCAGTTCTCATCACTGCCACTTGTTGCCAGTGCCAGGCTGTGACATTCCTTGCAGCCTGTGACACGGAAAGCTACGTGTTTCTGTGGGTGCTCTGTCTGAGTTCCCATATCCACCCTGACAAGCGCCGAGAGCAGGACCTTCTGCTGGGTGGAGACCATGGCTGAGATTTTTCTAAAGATGGGGCTCAAGATGGGGCTCCCCTGTTGGGCTGGCAGAGCCACTGTTTCCCCCGCTGTTTCCCCCGCTGATTCCGTGCACTCCTCTGTCACAGCCACTGCCTCGCCATGCGCACGGAGAGTCACTTCTGGTTCCGCAGCATTTAAATCTCCCCATGGTTGTCCCGGTAATGCCCCGGCCACATCAGCCTCGCAGCCTCACGTGAGGGAGCTGGTGGGTCTTGCTGCTTTTCCTCATCCTTTTCTGATTCCAGGAACCCCCTGTTGGCCTCAATCTGTCTCACAGCCTCAGAGCTACCCCTTGCTGCTGCCTCACTGTTTGCGCATCCAGTCTTCAGAAATCTCTCATCTGTGACCTCTCAGAAATGGAGAGTGGCTTAGATATAACATCAGCCAGCTTCCTCAGCACTTAGGGTGCATCCTATTAGGGCCCATAGATTTGTGGGTGTTCAGCTTGACTAAATGATCTCTAACCCGACGCTCCTCAACCAAGGGGGAGTCTTCCTTTCTCCAGACTTTCTCTCTTAACTCCAGGGACTTGGATTCCTGGGGACCTGTCTTAACAGTAAAGGCTGAAGCCCCTGTCACAAAGGCAGCAATTTCTTTCAGCACATTTTCCCTTGTCTTCCTTTTCCTATTGATGTACTTGAGGAAGCTCTTCTTGTTGTCATCCCTTGTCAGATTTAATTCCAAGAGGGCCTTAACCTTCATTGTTGCATCCCTACATGCTCTGGCAATGTTCTTATATTCCTCTCACGTGGCTAGTCCCTTTTACCAGATACTGCAAACTTCCTCCTTCCATCTGAGTTTTTCCAGAAACATCTTATTCATTCATGCAGGTCTCTTGCATCCTCTTCTTGGATTTGTACTAACAGGGATGTGACAATCTTGAGCTTGGAGGAAGTGGTGCTTGAATATTAACCATCTCTCTTGGGCCCCCCTACCTTCTAGAGTTGTAACCTATGGGATTCATCCAAGTAGGTCTTTGAAGAGTTAGCTTTGAGTTAGCTCTCCTGAATTCCAGCATTGCAATCCTGCTTATTGCCCTGTTCCTTCCTTGCAAGATCCTGAACTCCACCACCTCATGGTCACCACAGCCAAGGCTGGCCCAAACCTGCATGTCCCCAACCTAACCTTCTTTTGTTAGTACAAGGTCCAGTAGCACACCTCTCCTCATTGACTCCTCCACCACCTATGTCAGAAAGCTACCATCAATGCACTGCAGGAACCTCCTGGACTCTGTGTGCCCAGCTATGTAGCCTTTTCAGCAAGTATCAGGGTGGTTGAAGTCATCCATGAGCACCAGGGAATGATCATGAGGATACTTTCAGCTGTCTGTAGCAGGTTTTATTGGCTTCCTCTTCCTGATCCAGTGGCCTGTAGTAAATGCTCACAACAGTGTCACCAAATTCACCTGCCCCTTAATTCTAACTCATAAGCTTTCAACATCATCTTCACCCCTGCTATCCAGAGCTCTGTATATTCTAGTTGCTTTCTCACATAAAGATCATCTCCATCATCTCACCTTGCTGGTCTGTCTTTCCAAAAAGCCATCCATGAGAGCATTCCAGTCATGTGTTCCATCCCACCACATATCTCTAATTACATTGAGATCGTGCCCCTGTGACTGCACCCTGACCTCTAGTTCTTCCTGTTTATTCCCTATGCTGCATGCTTTGGTGGACAGGCATTTAGATCACTGCATATGTCTCTGGGGAGGATGGGCCTGATCACTTGTTTCACAAGTGCCTTTACCACCACTGTTCACCCACAGTGAACAATGCACTGAACAATCCATGGGAATTATAAAGGTTATAATATCCTAAAAAAGAAAACAGCCAGTTCTACCTGGTTTGTATCTGGAAAATAATTTGCAAGATGATTTAAAAAATAAAAGTATATCAACCCCTTACAGTTGTCAAGAAACCTGTTGACGAAAAAGTGGAGATAACCACTCAGAGGACTGCAGAAGAACAAGTCAAACGGGCTGAGGGTAACTACTGTTAAATTACCTTGATGTCATCTTTACATGAAAGTAGTGGCTATTGCTACTTAGCTGACCTGCATATGCTTTGTCTTCATTTAACATTAGTCTTATCAATTTTCTTTGAAGCATCTAATAAAAGCTTCTGCTGAATTGTATGAAAGGAAGGTGAAAAGCTTTTGACAGGAAAATACTAAATATGGATGCTAACCGACAAATGCTTTAAGAAAGTGAGTGTAAAATTGCACTGGGTGAAATGATTTGTTTCACTCTATGGTGAAGATGTGAAATCTCCATCATCCTCAGATTTCCATCGTGATCTGTATACCAGGATGTCTTGGTTAGTTGCCTGATTAGGAAATAAAGATGCATCCTTATTCTCTTAGTAACCACCTCCTCTTCTATAGCATTCCCCACTCTGCAGCAAAAAGTCTGTTGGCCACAATATATATCAGGATATGACCTGTATACTAAACACCCTGTGAGTTACCCAGCCCCTTTAGAAGTTAGCAAGAAAAAGAAAAAAACACATTCCTTCTGCTGCTTTGCATGATTCCAAGGAGCCTGACTTATCTGAGTTCGATTATGTTTATCTTGTTTGTTGTACTTTCAACACCATTACTAGATAGCTGCAGACTTATTTCAATCTCTTTGCTAAACATATGACTGAGTAATAAAATTTTAATGTCAACAGTTGCCAAGAAAGTTCCACCACCAAAACCTACACCAATGATCATTGAGGAAAAAGTTATTAAAAAGGAAGGTACAGATCACCATCTTTCAATTGCAGTTTATATTTGTCCAGCAACCTGTGTGTTCTTCTGCTTCTTATGAATATATGGGCCTGTGTGTATGTACCTGGATCTATTGTATTGGTCGTGCTGTGGCTACTCTCAGTGTTTGAACAGTATGTGTACCATGCTTTTATCTGTCATAAAGTCTGCTTTTAACATGCTTGCCTTTTGATTCTTGTTTAAATACTGCACAGGATATCACAGTGTGATTTAACTTTTTCTTCATCTGTTCTGCCCGCTGGCCTATGCTTACATAATAAGCAAAATTTTGGCCAAATGCCCCAAAATTTCTTTGAAGAGCCCTTTTTGGAATTCTTCTCCAAAAGCTTATGCATGCATTTATTTTAAATTTTCAGATTAAATGTGTCTATGTCTTTAGTCTTTAGCAGATACTAAGTATTAGACACATATGCCTGTTTTGTGTTCAGTATTTTAGAATATAAATGCTGTCTAAATATGTCTAAGACTTAAATGTGCAATACAGATACAGATTTGATAAAAACTCACATGCTCACTATCTCTGATGTGGACCTAGAATATAAAATACTAAAATAAAATCCTATCTTTAAAGTACCGACAGTAGAAACACGGACTGTTTCAGAAGAAAAGATGTCGGTTTCTGTTCACAGAGAAGAAGAGTATTCATATGTCACAGGTATGTACAAACCCAAAAATCTGGGCACCCAAATCTAAACAATCTTTCAGTCCTACTAGATATTAATTTAATATATTGTTATGTATGGCAAATTACATATTTAGACACATCATATATATTGTCTATCACTATGCATTGCTTCTTTTTGTTCATCGTGTTATGTAGTTTGAGTTTTCTTTAGCTTAATACATGTCAACATTTCAACTGTTTTATCTTAACATTGTTTAAATGCTTTCCTTTGAAGAGCCAACAGAGCATGAGAAAACAGTTGAAGAAAGATTCTTTGAAGCCGTTTACTCAATTGAAGGTAGATCGATTAAGAATGAGAGGCTAATTAGTATTTAAGATTTTTAAAACTATTTGAATGTGTAGTTAATCAAAACTCATTGTGACATCTGCATATGCTGTTGGTTTTCTAGATTACATTTTTTAACATATGTGTTTCAGTGATCTTTGTGTACTAGATACACATAATATCTTCTTAAAACCTTTTCAGATTTACTACACAGTGATACTTCCTATCTCCAAATATAATATCTTTAAAATTCTTATTGTAGCACATGAGGAAATTGAAAAGGAAGAAGAAGAAGAAGAAGAAGAAATTTCTGCAGATCTGGAGATCACTCATGTTGAAGGTGAATAAGATCTTTGTATCATCATGTGCTCCATTTTTCTCAACTTTAACGTTATCTGCCTGTACTACTCTTTATCAAAGGATAGCATATCAGAACTGAGATATTTCCATCTCTCTATGGCTATACTCTCAAATGTTCAAGCCCTACTCTATTTCTAAATCTAATTCCTCATCACTGCTTTAAATAATTCTTTGAATAGTTTTTGAGATGAGCATTTTTACCTCTTTGATAAAATAGCATATTTTTTGACACTTAGTGTTTGCTTATCCAGCGTGTTGAAAGTAGCCTACTGTGGTTTACCAAGTATTTTTTCTGTCTCCTAAATATTCACACCCTATCTCTTTAAAGTGCCTGAGATACAAAAGAGGCATGTTCCAGAAGAAAGAAAGCCTATTCCTGTCCCTAAAAAAGCTCCACCAGCTAAAGGTAATTCTACTGTTCTAGTAACAAACAAAACAAATAAAACAACAAAAAAACCCCAAATTGTCTTTCATTATGTTATTACAAATTTATTCACTGTGTGTCTTCAGTTTTGCATTATCTCCGTGTGCATTATTTGATTTTGCATCACCTCCCTTATCTCTGTACTTTCTCTTTTTCATTTGTGCTGTAACTTAGCTTACAACTTGCATTTGTCTCAGCTTTGTCCCTTTTCTTTCCTAATAATCTTGTTCTTATTGTTTATATTTAGACTGTGTGGCTTTTGCAGACAAGGGTAGACTGCTTTCACTTCAGTAGAGTGTCATGAAAGGTGACAATGCAGTAAAGTTAACACTGGAATTTTATACTGTATCAGTGTCTTTCCCGTATAGTCTGCTGTATGTCCAAAAGGTTGTACATTGTATTGTGTTGCAGTGTTCAGCTCCTTGTTCAAACACTGTGTTCTATAAAGCAATCTTGGTTTACTGGAATCTGTATAAGTAGTCCAAAAACTAAAGCTCTCTCACCTTGACAATGTTTTCCAAAGTGCCTGAAGTCTCTAAGAAACCTGTTCCAGAAAAGAAAGTTGCTGTTGCTAAAAAGGAAGTCACTCCCCCAGTAAAAGGTACAGAATCTTTTGAATGTGGACTTTAATCAGTCCTGTACTATTGTGTTGTTTTCCTAATTTTCATTTCTCAATATAAGCATATCATAAATACAGTGTTTGTGTGTTTTGTTGTATGTCTGTTCTCTTCTAAGACAAACTTAAAAACCTTAGAAATATTACTTAAACAAATTTTAATACCTCTAAAGTTCCTGAAGTGCCTAAAAAACCTGTGCCTGAAGAAAAAGCACACATTCCCATTCCCAAAGAAGAACCGCCATGTGCCAAAGGTAGACTTAGTGGTGGACATGTTGAGTATCTTTTTAATTTTTTATTTTTGTTAACCTGTACATAAGCATGTTTGCATTAGAAATTGATTTTTTAATGTATAATTTTCTGTGCATATATAACAGATTTGAAGGCCAGGTAACATATCTGAGCAGCTCTTTCTTCAGTTTAGAAATTAGTCTTCAAGCACTTCATAGGCTTCCAAAGACTGCTTTTATTTTTATTTTTTTTTTCAAATAAATGTTGCTTTCTGTCTCATACCTTTCTATGTTAAGTGTATGAATATGTTATGTGGTGTGTCTTTATATTCTTATAAATAGATTAATGGAATTCTATAATATTCCAATAAATCTTTGAAATACAGAACTTAGTTATCTTATATTTTATCTTTTTTTAAGTGCCAGAGCTGCCTAAGAAAGCTCCCTCAGAGAAAACAATCGCTGTTCCAAAAAGAGAGGAAGCTCCACCACCTAAAGGTACATTTAAATAACGTTCTCTTCTTGTTATCTTAAGCATCTTGTTTATGTCCAGTTTTGGGTATGATTGTTAAGTGAATCTGGTTTTAGTTGTACTTCAATTGCGTTGCCTATGTATCTTTTGTGTCAGATTTATGAATAACTGCTATAGATGCAGTCTTAAAACACTTGTAATTTTAGTTACTTAATATTAATATAATGTATATATCTGAAGTGCCAGAAGTATTGAAGAAACCAGCTCCAGAAGAAAAAATATCACATGTTGCTAAAGTAGAAGCTCCACCTGCAAAAGGTACAATATTGTTCACTGTAATATCATTTATTGTAGTCTTTAGAAAATTGCATTTGTCTCAGCTTGCTCAGCTGTTATGTTTTGTAAGCAAAATATGTCCATTTGTAATCTTTTTGAATGACACATTTCTGTTATGTGATGCTTTTGCCAGTTTTGTGCTTTATACAACCTAAACCTAAATACTTTCTTTTAAGTGCCTGCTGTTCCTAAGAAACCTACCCCTAAAGAAAAGGTATCTCCTGCTCTTCCTAAAACAGTTGAGGCTCCTCCAGTTAAAGGTATGCTTTCCAGTAAAATAAAAGAATATACTGTTTCTCAGGTTCTGTCTATATGTTCTGTATTGTTATCAGTCATTGATTTGTGCTGCTTCTGTGAATTCTGCGGTCCCAATTTAGTGATGATGAATCATTACAGTATGTTGTATGTCTTTTGCAATACTTATAAAAATATTATTTCTAAATATTGTATCTCTGTTATGTGTTATGTGCTCCGTACCCTTAAGCAATTCTTTAGAAACTTAGATTTAGCATTTTGCAACATTGCTTTCACAACTGGATTAGAAAAGCATATATTTAATATTACTATCTTTCAAAGTGTCTGAAGTGCAGAAGAAAGCCATTTCTGAAGCAAAAGTACTTATTACAGAAGAAAGAATATCTGTTGCCATTCCAGAGGAAATCCCACCACCTGAAGGTACACTATAAACAGACAATAGTGGGAAACTTCTGCTTTGTCTACAAGTCTATTGTTCTAAGACCCAAATTAAAATGCTCAAATATTTTGTGTTAGTTATCTTGTCTGAGTTTTGTGTTGCCCATTTTACAGGCTTGCAGGCAGTTAAGAGCCTCCTGAGTGCCATGTACCATTTCAGTCTTGAATGCCAGGATCCCAGTCCATTGACATGAATGGACACTGTACCATTAAATACAATGGTCTTTGGATCAGGATCTCATGAAATCTTAGTAAGAAAAATAGACAGTGTTGAGTTTAAACTCCACTAATTAGGACTGTAACCATCTATTTGTCATACTCCCTACAAAGCTCTCTGTGGCCTTGCAGATAACATTACTATTTCTCTCTGCAGTATTAGCTTCTCACCAGCTCTTTTTGTTCACATTCTCATACTCAGAGAACATTGAGATTAGTTGATTTATGTTAGTATAATTCCACAAAATATATCCTTCAAGCTGAAATCAATATTTTGACTGTTAATATATCCCTTAATGACTAACAAGTCAACAATATACATATTCTATTAAAAAGCAGAAATTAGTTTTTAAAGCAGACATACAAGTAATCTATCTAAAATATGAACATGCAAATATAGATTCATATGAATACATGCAGTGTTAATTTCTGTCTCCTGAAGATTAACCTTTTACCCCAGAACAAGTTGATGTTTTCCCGGGTAGTTACATTTATAATGTGCATATGACAGGCTTTCCTTTCAGTTCTTGACCTACCTTTCTTGTCTTGTTCCTGTTCTCCTTACTTTCATGTAACTAGATCAAGGAGCAACCTCTAATTCTTATACTATTGTTTCCCCTCCCACCCCCATCAGCAGCTGTGATGGGGAAGTTTGGGGAGCTAAGGCATTCTGATGGACTGACAGTTGACCAGTGAAGAATATTTGAGAGATACAGCAGCACATAATAGGTCACATGAGGCAGGGACAAAACACATCATTAGAACAAATCATACATATGCATGTGCACAGCACTTTCTGTATTGTATGCATATGTGTCATTGTCATATAGAACTTGTAAGAATTGGTCTTCATCTTCTCCATTCATTGATCTCTTCCTCCCTTCATTCATCCATACACCAAAAATACTAAAACTAATTATCTTCTTTAAAGAACCAACAGTTGAAGAATGGACTGAAGAAGAAATGGAGGAAGTATCTATTTCTATGCACAGAGAAGAGATTTCTGAAGGTACAACCACAATTCAGGAATACTAGGAATACTAGACAAAAACAAAAAGTAATTTTTGTTATATACCAAAATTAGTGTAGATTAATATCTACTATATTCATAAAGAAAAATTTACTACTATATAAATATATTTTATATCTTACAAACATTAAGGGTAACAATGTCTACAATTTCTATTGCTTGCTTTCAAAAAATGTAACAGTTAATCCTGTTTTGATACAGTGAAAATAATGAAATATCTCTTAGATGCTGAGAATTATCAGCCCTTCTTTTTTTTTTTTTTGCAAAAATTCACTGTTGGAAGTGCCTCTTCCACCAGGTTGCTTGGATGAAGTAATGGTCCTTCAGAATATCATGGCACATTCTGGTTCCTCAGACTATTTCATTGTAAATTGTGAGAACTCAATCTCAGTTCCATTTAAGCTGCTTGGAGTTTTTCCATTGGCTTCAGAGGGAGCAGGATGGTTTGAATATAGATTTTGTCATACCATGGGTGTCTGTTAGTAAAGCACACTGTTTATTCTTGTCTTACAAATATTTTGTTGTTTACCAGGGCCATAAAGACAGTAATAGATGTCACATACTTAAAACTCAAGTATATTTTTTATTTTACTTTTTTAAGTGACTGAAGAAGAGTCTTACTACATAGAGGAGAGGGTAACTGTTCCTAAAAGAGTGGAAGCCCCACCCACTAAAGGTATATGTTCTTTTCATACAAAATATTGGTTGTTTCATCATTGAGTGTTATGTTGCCACTATGTGTTTATCTCCATTTGTGGGGTTTTTTTTTGTATTAAGGAAATATGGTGATACTAACCCTCTTTGTAAAACTATGCATTGTAATCTTTTAAAGTGCCTGAGAAGCATAGGAAAGTTGTCCTTGAACCAAAAGTTCCAGCTACTCCTAAGGAAGCTCCAGGAGTTAAAGGTATAAGCCAATTCCTTGTCTGGGTGATGTATCTTCAAGGGACTGGTGTTTGTCTTACTGTCTTGTGTGTATGTGTTGATGTGGGTAGTGTCAGCTTTCACTGATGAATGGTTATCTCAAACCTGTTTTGTACTACAAAAAGTAGGTTTTGTCTTAACTCAGTAAAACATATTGTGATGTGATAGACAATCACAAATATTACACATTAACATTCTTTCTCATTTTCCTTCTCATTTTACTAATTTTTCTAAAGTTCCTGAAGTTCATAAGAAAGCAGTTCCTAAAGAGAAGGTACTTGTCCCTGTGCCTAAAAAAGTGGAGGCTCCACCAACAAGAGGTATATCAGCAGTCTGTTCCTGTTGCCAAAAAATTCTTTTTTTGCTTCATCTGTCTTTTAACCTGTATGCATGCTGATAAAACATATCCTACATATCAAATTTCTTCAATGTTAAATATGAACTTATGTCCATTTGTCTACAATGTGGCCTGTGTTGTCTTGATGAAATTTATGTGCTATTTCATCTTTTATCTTATGCCTATTGGTGAAATCAATCACATTTTATCAAGTTGCACAATCTTTTTTAAGAACTTGCAGAAGAACGAGTGCCTACTTTTGAGACAGAAGTTGAGGAACTTCCATCAACCAAAGGTAAACAAACTGAGAACATTATTATCATGGAGATTTATTAGTTTAGTGTTGCAGTATTTGTGTTTAGGCATTTTACTTAAATATTTTTTTTTTGTTTGTTAGTATTCTGTAACCTCTGTCTGGATTTCCCCTTTCTTTTGACTATTTACTCATCTTTGTGGTATGCCTGTAAATTACACTGTTCTGCAATGTCTCATTTTTCTTGCTGTTGAAGTTTACTTCACATTTTCTTTTTAAAAAATCATATTAAATAAAAAAATCTTATATATGTCTACATTTCAAATATTGCAAATAAATATTCTTACACTTACTATTTTTAAGTGACTGAAGTGCACAGGAAAATTATAATGGAAGAAAAAGTTGCAGTTGCTAAAAAAGAGGAGGCTTCACCAAAAAGAGGTATATAATTTTTCAGAGTTACACAAGAGAAGTCTTGTTTCAGAATACTGATTTATATTTATGTCTAATTGTCTAACACAAGCTGTAATGTTCAGTGTTTGCTGTCTTTTTTTTTTTTATTTGACTTGAATGTCAAGTCTCTACATTTGTGTTCTGTCATCTGATTATGTTCATAAACTGTGATTAATTTAAAATCTTTTAAAATAAACTTTTTAAAAAAAATATGTATCAGCAGTGCCAAAGATGGTTATGCCAGAAGACAAAGTACCTGCTCCAATTTCATGGAAGGTGGCAGCTCCACCAGCTAAAGGTATACAAGTGCTTTTGAAAGTAGAGAAGGCTTTTAAATACCAGACATCCATGTGCATCATACTCACCATCTGCTTGGTTAACCAGATCCCAGTCTCTCCTGACTTGACTATACATAAAAAGGACCTTTGTCTTCTCCCCTATAGAAAAAATTCAGAAGGTATCAGAGAACAGTCACACGCCCGCATTTCTTGCATTTTCTAGCTACTCTTTAACAGAATTGATCACTGTCTGCATAACAGCTTAGGAAAGCAGAGTTAAGTAACTTTATTTAAAGTAAAATAAATATGAACACATTTAGAAAAAAAACCCAAACAAAATTGCCAATATTCAGTGAAGGGTTTTAAACTTACAAGTATGTCCTTTGCTTCTGTGATTTTCTTGTAATTGAAAAGTGATTTTGTTAAGCATCCTGTATGTGCAGTGTTCTGCAATTTAATCATGTTTCTGAAGAGCCTAAAGACAAATTATTTCCGTCTTACTATCATCTCAGTCATTCCATCTTACTTCATGATGTGTGAATATGCTGTTTGTTTTTGATGTGTTTTGGTATATATTATTCTAGTATTACATGTACTATTTAGTAGATATTATTTTAATAGTTAACTATATTTCTGCTGTTACTAAAATTGCCCAGTGTTTCAAAGTGTCTAATTTGACTGGAGAATTTATTCCTGGAACCCCCCAAACTAGTAGTCTTCAAAATACTTAATGCCTATCTAGCTACTATGCATTAAATCTTCCACTAGTCATTTTCTCTGTTGATTTAAATGTCTTTATGTTTATATGTCTGGTGTGATTGTTATGCTTATTATAAGTATCTTTGCTATGTAAATGTGTACTACTTCCCCATAATTTTTTTGTCCATAATTCTTTCCTATGAACTTCAGAAAGTCTGATTTCTTTTAGAATTGAGTATTCTTACAATTGCTATCTTTAAAGTGTCAGAAGCACCAAAGAAAACTGCCAAAGAAGAAAGAGTACTCATTGCAGTTCCAAAAAGAAAAGTGTCTCCACCACCAGAAGGTACTCCTGCCCATGGATCTATGAAAAGATTATCCTCATGCAATACCACTAGAGCTTCAGGCCTGATGGTCTGGCACCTTTCTTGATGTTCTAATGTTAGTATCATAGAAGCATTTAGGTTGGAAAAGACACTTAAGATTGTTAAGTCCAACCATTAATCTAATACTACAAAGTCCATCACTATATTCTGTTGTCCTGAGGGAATCTTAAGAGAGTCTTTGAGAAGCACTAGAGACAGATTTTTTTCCCAATTACTCTGGGTGTGGGAGGTGTCAGGAAATAATAACTGGTTTTCTAAAAAACCCCAAATGGTATATTATTGTACATAATATTGCACCAGAGAAAAATATTAACATTAGACTCTGTCTTTGAAGTACCAACAGAAGAAGAACACTGGGCTGTGTCAGAGGAAGTATCCATTTCTTTTCACACAGAAAAGGAGATTTCTTACACAGGTATGGACAGACTAAAAAGATTGTATGTCAAAATTTACATCTTGGCATCTACTTAAAAAAACCAACCAACCAAAAAAAAAAAAGAAAAAAACCCACAATTTTGTGTCCTGTGCAGATCAGCTGTTTATCCTGAAAGTGAAGCTTACAGAATATGACAGAACAGTATTCCATTCTCACAAAAGGCTTAAATGTTTCCTCCTGATTTACTGCTGTTGTCATAAGGGAAGACCAACCATTCCACTAGGTCCTCCTTTGCAAGTCTTGCCACCTGTCTGACCTTTGAGGGGAAAGAGGGCAGCCTTTTTCTTCATTTATATTAACAAGCTTTCCTCTTCTGAAAATAAAGCCTGTCCTTTTCTGTACTGTGACAGCAATTCCTCACCTAAATCTGAAGGTCAAAGAAAAAACTTCTACCTCAGCTGTTGCCTGCCTGGCTGAGACACTTAGCACAATTCCATCTATTGGACCTGTCAGCTCACGGGCTTTGAACAAAGTCCACAGCTTTTGAAGAAAATTCATTCCTCTATCACTTTCAGAGGCTATCTAATAATTAATCAAAAATGACCCACAAGATGCCTCCTGCTTACTTCTTTCATACCTGCTGCTGTTGACAAACAGCATCATCATAATCACATGAAAGATTAATATAATCACATCTATGTGAAGTTAAATAGTCTACTTAGTCTCTTTAGTGGAGAATGATGGGGGACAGAGAGAACATGAGTACTAAGAAGGATGGAAGAGTATCTTTCACTGGCTTTCTGTAAGGGGATAATATGCCAGCTGCTCTGGAAGAAAAAAAGGATCAAAGCACAGGGACATAAAATACAACAGTTCTTCTATGGGATACCAAATAGAGGTGTTGTAGTTAGGACAAAAAAAAAACAAACCAGAGGAAGCTGAGCTTCCTTGAAAGGATACTCATGCACAATGCAGTTTCACTTATCAAATCAACCAAAATTACCAGTTCCAATCAGTCTCATTTTAAGATTTCAAATCCACTAATAATTAAATAACAAGCAGGAATTTGACAGAGAATTTTTAAAGAGCTGGTCAGTCTTCACATTGCCCCAAAAGTAACACCCACTTTGCAAGCATCAAAATTTGTGGCAGTTCCTGATCTACTGTCACTGTAGCTTGTCACATAGAAAGCATTTAGAAATTCTCAAATCTGTCACTAGCAGAATGGATTCCATCTCCTAAGATCAAAAAAGATCTCCAATCTGTTAAGAAAGTGCCAGAGTTATTCTCTAACTTGGCAAGTCTAGTAGTTTCCCAGATGTTAAAATGCTAGGGTAATTTTCTGTGCAATTTTCAGTTACACGGTTCAAAAATTTTAAGACATCTACCTCAGGAGACAAGAATTATGTACTGCTGCTCTGAAAAGAAAATATGCTGCTTAAGTTTGCATTCTTTCCTGAATAAATCTTAAAAAACAGAACATATTCACACCTTAAACTTTTAGAAAGTTTCCTGCCCTAGTAGGGAATTGCTTCTTGCCATGCTTGAACAAGCCACTTTGTAAAACAATTCACAGAAAAGTACCTTCCTCACTGAGCAATTAATTCTTTTGCCTTTATTTAGACTAGACCTCTTATCCATTGTTAGTCATTCAAAAAGGTTTTCTTTGTGTGCTCACTCATCTTTATCTAGAGTTTTCTATGCAAATCTTTTGTTACCAGGGATTGAGGACTCTTGATGAGTCTTGATGAGTCTTGAGTGAGGTAGTGCAAAGTGTCACTGCTGCAAACAGGATCTGCCACAGAGGGCAGTGGAATTGACTGGTTTTGTAATTGGTTGAATTTGGATTTAGAGTTCTGCCCATTAACAAGCTTAACTTCACCGCTAGCAGCAGTAGATGAAGCAATTTCTTGTACTGGAATCTTGAAATTTTTTGTTGTTAGTTAATTGAATCCTTATGGCTTCCATAATTACATGTCCAGTGTCAACAAACCCACTTGTCTTTTAAGTGTCAGCCATGTATATATAAGATATCTTTTTGCGTTTCTTGGCAAGAATATTTTTGCTCTTAAACAACAATTTTAAATAATAAATGTAAATGTGTCTTTTAAGTGCCTGATGTACCAGAGAGGGCTATAATTGAAGAAAGAGTACCAATTTATCCTCCTCAAAAAATGGCAAGACCTCCAGCAAAAGGTATCCTGGTTAGAGTATTGAAATGTGTTGTAAATGTTTCTATGTCTTGTATGTTCCATGTATAGTGAATAGTGATTTGTTTTCTATGGAATATTCTTTCTTCAGTTTAATTTTATTTGAACATGTCTTGCGATCTTTATTACTAGTAAGACCTATGTACTAAATTTTAAGATTCTTTTAATTAATATCTTTTAAGTGCCTGAAGTACACAAGAGAGTTGTCCGAAAAGAAAAAGTATATGTTGAAGTTCCACAGCATGAAGAGGAAGAAGAGATTCCAAAATATGAAGAGGAAGAAGCGACCAGATATGAGGAGGAAGTAATCCATTACAAGGAGGAAGTCCACCATTATAAAGAAGTTAGTCACTATGAGGAGGAAGTTCCTCAGTATGAAAAAATTCCTCAATATGAAGAGGAAGAAGTCACTCAGTATGAAGAAGAAGCTGCTTATTATGAAGAGGAAGTTCCTGAATATGAGGAGGAGGAGTCAGAAGTTCCCCAGTATGAAGAGGAGGCTCTTCCATCCGTTAGAGGTATACTTTAATTTTAGGATTTGTGTGAGAAAAGTGCTATCTTTTCATTCTGTTAATATAAACAAATTTTGTTTTGATATGTTCCAGTGTGCCCTTTTTCAAGATGTTTAATGACTAGTATATAGTGTAGAAAACATGATGGCTGTATGTCTACTGTTTACTACTACCTCTATAAATTGAAATGTTCCATGTCATACATGTTCATTACTCTTTCATATGAAAACTGTATAACCCACTAAGAAAATGTAACTAAGCTTTATCCTCATCTGGGGTCCACTTTGCTATCAGGCTGTGCTTGAAGTACTTTGAAATGCTTATGCGAATTCTGCAGTCACAAATGAAAAATATGTTTATCTACAAAATTGGCAGGGTACTTGAAAATAAGTGATTTATGAACACAAGTCACATTGAATTCCCCTCAGAAATCTTTGAAAACACTATAGTTGTTTATTTGAAGGGAATAATGTATTTTTATGAAAGCAAAGATATAAAAGTTCTATTAAACTACCATATTTAAATACTCTTAGGTTTAGGTCTTTTCCCTAAGGATAATTTTTATGGTGCTGGCATAAATTTTCAACATTTTTAGTACATGATGAATATATAGTGCATTACTTAGAGAGCACAACTAGGTCATACCAAGATCTTGATAATTAAGTCTTTTCACATTGTCATATAAAGATATCAACTAACTAATGTGATTTTCCATTACTGAACAATCATCTAAGAGTGCTTAGAAATCTATATTTTCCAGTCCTGATTCAAATCATTCCAAAATGTCTCTTCCCAAAAAAGAAGTTTAGAATTTCTTTTGACTAGTTAATGAATGCCAAAGCTATATTTAAAACATTGTTTGAACTAGAAATTTGACATGTTGATTTGCACATTGTTCTTAATAAAGAGAAGGCCAGACTGTACACTGCAACAGCCAAGTTAATCCAGAACAGGAAGATTAGGGTTAGCTAAAATTTCCTTTGACTCCAACACAGTAGTTATTTCATATGTGTTCTAAGCTTTCTGCAGTATGCTCAGAGCCAGTGGGATTCTCTCTTGTCACCACAAAACTTGTATGGGTATTTCTGGGATGTGGAGTAGAAAAGTTAGTTGAAGCCTTTGGCTCACTGAAATTAAAGGGAAAATCTGTTTATTCAGCAGAGCCAGGATTTTATTTATTTATTTATTTATTTTTCATTGAAGAAAACCTCTCATAAACATTGCCATTAGCAAAGACATTGTGTTATAAACTGATGGGTATTTATAATGTGTCCATAGTTCTGTGTCCATGAATTAAATGAATTGATAAACTTGATGCTCTTACTTTTTACATGTACAAAGCACTTGGAAATTTCTGAGGAAGGAAATCAGAAGTATATATTCAAAACATATACAAAATTGGCTTATTCAACATGATCAGATGCAACCTATTCTGTGCCTGAGAAGCCTTAGGATCATAGTTCTAGGGGAAAATAAGAAGAAGTAGTAAACCCACTAAATATCTAATACAGCAGTTAAATAGTGACTACAATGTTTGTGATAAATATCCAAAAATTGGAGGAAAAAACCCACTATATTTTTACAAGTTTACCCACCATAACACTTCTTAATCTTCTTTAATATCTCATTCTAAAAACTCAAACTTTGTTTTAACTTAATCTTTTGATCAGCAAATAAACACTTGAAGTTAAAAACATTTTTATTGATGATCTCAATGGCTGAACAGGAGGAATAGATACAATAGCAGTTAATAAAAAAGTGTTTGCTCTTTTATTTTGTCTTAATGATCAAATCATGTTAAATAATAGCTGTATGTTTTGGGTATGTATTTGTGATGCTTCCTTGCACTTTATGTTCCTGTTGCTTTAGAAGTAAATACTTAAAACATTAATGGTATCTTTCAAGTGCCTGAGGTTCCAAAGAAGCCCGTTCCAGAGAAAAAAATATTTATTCTGAAGAAAAAAGAAGCTCCTCCAGCAAAAGGTATATATAGTTTCTTTATGTTAGCAGATATCCTCTGAATATGTAATTCACAGTATTTTGCAGATGCCTTACTTGATATCATTTTGTTCTGTTCTTTTTGGAGGGGGGTCTTCATATGAAATGTTTGTACCACTGTCTTTTTTGTTTCATTTCTGTTTTGAAATGCTTTTGGATTATTTTTTAACCAAAATAATGTTTTTGAAGTGCCTGAGGTGCCAAAGAAACTTATACCCGAAAAGAAAGTCCAAGTGCCGAAGGAGGAAGCTCCACCAGCCAAAGGTATATGAACTTCTAATTAGCTGTAATCAGAAAGGTCTTCTAGACTTCAATTATCTTCTCACTAGTGATAGTAAAAGGATTGTTGCTCTTAAAAATTGTGGTTCTTTTAGTTTGTGTTCTGTTGCTTGGTGTCACTGGCTTTTATGTCATGGTGTTTTAGATTCTTATGCCAAGCTCAATTTACAATATTTTACTAAGTTCCAGAAGTGCCAAAGAAACCTGTGCCAGAAGAAAAGATTCCTGTTCCTGTACCTAAAAAGAAGGAAGTTCCACCAGCCAAAGGTATATCAGCTTTTGAATGACTGTATTTTTAAAAAATGTTAAAAATCAGTCTTTGTTGACATTTTTTCTTTAATGTCATGTAGAGTGAAGAATTTTCTATTCTTGACAGTTATGCTTTGTCATTTCACTGTATTGATTGATATCATTGTTCTTTATCTTACGGTTCAAAAATGAAATTCTTAAACTATAATAATATTTTTAAAGTGCATGAAGTACCAAAGAAACCTGTGCCAGAAGAGAAGGTACTTGTCCCAGTGCCTAAAAAAGCAGAAGAACCTCCACCAGCCAAAGGTATAGCAGTTTCTTGCTCAACTGTATTTCTAGTTTTGTTCAGCTTTACAAGACTACAAGTAACTTTCCTATTCCTTGTACTAGTGTGTTTGATACAGAACTAGACACTGACTTATAAGCATAGGATCAGGACACTATTGTGGCCATTTCTGTTAGTCATTGGTGCTATGCTTGTTCTACATGTTTGTGTCTTGTATTGTCTCTGTCTTTCGGATCTTATGTATCTAAATTATTCAGAATACTTGCTGTTTCAGAAACAGATGCTCCAAAAGATAAGCAATGTACCTAAATAGCCAGACTTCCCCCTTAGCCTGACCACACCTATTTGTAATGCTGTAGTCTGTATGTTTGTAAGTTTACATGTGTATAAGTCTCTAGATAAAATCAATGTTATCTTTCATACACAAATATATTTTACTATATTTGTGTAGATATCTTAATATCAACTACAGAGTTATAATTTTATTCTGTTTTATGTTACATTGAGAATTAATTTCTTAAACAAAAATATCTTTAAAGTGCCAGAAGTGCCGAAGAAAGTTCCAGAAAAAAAAGAACCTGTCCCCATACACAAAAAGCGAGAACCTCCACCAGCCAAAGGTATCTCTTTTGAACGTGTGGATGATACTTCTTATTTTTTCTGTGTTTGTTATTAGACTTCAACTGAAGTATCTTAGTAGTTTGTGACAAATGTACTTGCTAATTGATACTCTTCTGCTTCTGTGCAAGTTGCCTCTCAGTTTCTATGTTGTGTCTAAGTTTTCTACAATACGATCTTTGATACATCAGAAATACCAAGGCCTCCCCCTGAAGAGGTACCTATTTTTGTTTCTGAAGAAGAAGAAGAAGAGGAAGAAGAAGCTGTTCCAGAGATACCAGCAAAAGGTACACCATTCTTTCTTGAAAATTTTCAGAGAGCTTTTGTTCAGTTCATGAAAAGATCTTCATCTTGATTGGTTGTTTAAAGCTGGATGAAAACTTTTATTATCCCTCTGATGTGAGTTTCCTTCTTCTTATTGGTCTTTGTGACATTGTGGTTTTAGTAGCTTTGATGCTCTAAAAGTAATTGAAAATTTCTTATCAAAACAAATATCTTTAAAGTGCCAGAGGTGCCCAAGAGAGCTGTCCCAGAAGAAAAAATACCTGTTGCGGTTCCTAAAGTAAAGAAAATTCCGCCAGCTAAAGGTATATCACAATGTGATGTATGCAAATAATTTCTCTCCCTTAGATTTTCATATTTCAGAGGAACCTCATTTTAAAAATTAATTTATAGTCATGTAACGTCAGATCCTTGGTTCTAGCACCCTGCTGCTCCCCTGTAGTTAGCAGTGCTAGGTCTAAGGCAGGGCTTGATTGTCTATTTTGTTATTAACTTCAGTGGGATGAGAATCAGGCCTTGACTGATTTGCTTGTTTTCTGTTTTAAGTGTTTGCTGTGAATTAAATAGTTCATTGTGATATAATTTTTCAGAACTAATGTTTAAATTAATGTAAATTTCATTTAAAAAAAACCAAATTGTAATAATATTTTATGGGTCTTCTTTTGAACATTTTTCAATTCAGGGAGATATTCTGATATGTTCCTTGAGAGTATGGTAAAATGTCAAGCCTTGTAGCTAAACTTATATGAAAATGAAATAAATCACAACTGATCAAATCAGAATATATACCCTCAATGAGAAATTCAAAGTAGCAGCAGACTATTGCAGAGGCCACCCTTTGATGCTGAGACAATTCTACTTCAGCAGCTGAGTTTTTTAGAAAAAAAACCCCAAAACAATGGAAAATTTTTATATAAAAAATTAGATGCTAATTATATTCTACAACCTCTCATTTGTAGCATATCTTTTTATTATTGGCAATGATGTTTTGCAATTAATAATTAGGCTAAAGAAATAATCCTCATATAATCCTTACACTCAATTGCACTTGGCTGTTTTCAGGGAGTAAAAATTAATCAGTAGAGTTTAACTTTTTTTAATGACTATTGTTTGTTTAAAGTTGATGTCCTTGTGTTTTATGTTATGAATTTTTACTTGTGATATTGTGATAGTAAAGTTCTTAAAATAATATCTTTAAAGTGCCTGAGGTAGCAAAGAAAATTGTGGCTGAAGAAAAGATTCACATTTTTGTTCCTGAGAAAGAAGAGGAAACTATTCCAAAGGAAACTATACTAGCAAAAGGTACATGATCTTTTAAGTTACTCTTGAGACCAATTGGATTCATTAAAATTCATCTTTATTTCTTGTTCTAAGCTGTATGTAAATCTTAATAATCTTTTGGGGGAGCATGTGATCTTTTTTCATGTTTTTTCATGTCCGACCCCCCTACACTAAGCAGGGACATCCTCAACTAGATCAGGTTGCTCAGAGTCTCATCAAGCCTGACCTTGAATGTGTCCAGGGATGAGTCCTCCACCACCTCCCTAGGCAACCTGTTCCAGTGTTCCACCACCCTAGTAGTAAAAAAACAACTTCTCAATGTCGAATGTAAATCTACCCTTCTTTAAAACCATTTACCCTTGTCCTATTGCTACATGCCCTTGTAAACAGTTCCTCCCCAGCTTTCTTGTAGGTGCCCTTCAGGTACTGGAAGGCCATTATAAGATCTCCCTGGAGCCTTCTCTTCTCCAGGCTGAACAACCCCAACTCTTTCAGCCTGTCCTCATAAGAGCGTTGCTCCTGTCCTCTGTGGCCCTCCTCTGGACCTGATCCAACAGGTTCATGTCATTCTTGTGTTGAGGGCTCCAGAGTCAGACACAGTCCCTCAGGTGAGGTCTCAACAGAGCAGAGTAGATGGGCAGAATCACCTGTGTCAGTCTGCTGGCCACACTTCTTTTGATACAGCCCAGGATTTGATGGGTCTTTTGGGCTTCAAGTGCTCATTGTTGGCTCATCCAGCTTTTCATCCACCAGTATCCCCAAGTCCTTTTCCACAGGGCTGTTTTAAAGCATGCTATCTTTAAAAAGCCAGTGATTCCTAAGAAACCTGCCCCAAAAGAAAAAATACCTGTACCTATTCCTAAGAAATTCCAGCTTCCTCCAGCAAAAGATATGTAAATTAATAGCTAGCAAAATAATGTGTTGTTATTCTCATTCAGTGTCTCTATTTGATTTTGTTTGTTAATTATGTTAGTTTTATGTCCCTGTTGTCTTTCTGTATTGATATCTCAGAGTACCTGTCAAATTCCCAGTGAAAATAAGGACTGAAATAATTTAACTTGTTCAAGAAGTCTGCCTATGTATATAAAGTGTCTTTTGATTTTATTTGTTTCATCTTCACATCATTTAAAATATATTCTGCAGTTCAGTTCTTATTTCATTATGTCTGTATGTGTACGTTTTCTGTTGTCTTTCTTCTACTACTGGCGGATGACATTCTTAAAATAAAAAAATGTCTTTAAAGTGCCTGAGATGCCAAAGAAACCTGTTCCTGAAAAGGTGCCAGCTCCACCAGCTGAAAGTGTTGAAGTTTGTAAATGCTGTTATAGTTAATAGATAACATTCTTCATACAAATTGAGTTTAGCAGGGGACATTTTAGTATGTCTGTCTTGTATTATGTTTGTCACTAAACTGTGTGTTTGTTGGTAATTTCTGTTCTGCTGTTTGTAATTTTCTGGGTCTGTGTCTATCTAAAAATTTTGCAAAACACTGAGGGTAGGTCCTATCTTTAAAGTACCCAAGATGACTAAGAAGGTTGCTCCTGAAAAGAAGATACCTGTTGCCCCCCCTGAAAAAGTTGAGGTTCCAGCTGCAAAAGGTATATGTACTCCTGATTATAATTAATACTTATGCTAAAATTACTCTTGACCTTCTTTCTAACTTTTGTCTTTGTTGTATGAGTTTTCTCTTTGGATTTATGTTAAAACTCTTCATTATCAATGTTCACATTGTAGGATCATACAGCTTTTTGTGCTTTTTTACTTATGCTGCTTTAAGTTTTTTTTAAAAAATTTCTAAAAGAAATCCATATCTTTAAAGTCCCTGAGGTTCGTAAAAGAGCTGTTGCAGAAGAGAAAGTGCCAGTTGTTGTGCCCAAACCCAAAGAACCAACACCAACTAAAGGTACAGATATGTTTCATCTAATTCCTCTGAAATATTTGTTTTTCCTCCTCATTCCTAAAATCTTCTATATTATATATACTGTTTCAGGAACATGTTCTTATATTTTACTGTAACTTATACTTGTGGTTATCGTGTACATTTTCTATTCTTCATGGAATATTTTGACTAACTCTAAAAATTAAATAAATTATAAGGTAATAACAATAACACTGTTTCTAAAGTGCCTGAAGTATCCAAGAAACTTGTCCGGAAAGAAAAAGTCCTTGCTTCTGCTCCTGTGGTGGAGAAGTATGGGTACACATATGAAGAGTATGAGAAATATGAGACTTACGAAAGTATTGAAGAGTTTGAGAAGGTTCAGGAGACTGAAGAAATTGAGGCATATGAGGAACCTGAAGAACCTGAGGGATATAAAGAGGTTCAGGAACAGGAATATGAAGAGGAGACTGAGGAGAAAGAAGACGTCTATGAAATGTATGAGTTTAAGGAGGAGGAAGAGGTCTATGAGAAATATGAGGAGATATATGAGGAGTCTTATGAAATCCAACCAGCTATAGGTACATCAAGTCATGATTTCTTTATTCTTATAGTTTGTTGAGTTCCCAGCTACTGCTTAAGCTTCCTTCGGGCGTTTATTTGTATTTTCCCTTGTTTGTAGTCATACGCATGTCTGTTGTTGGTAATGATAAAACCATTCAAAGATTGTTTCTCTTGTACTCCATCCTAAAGAATTCTTCCCTTCAGAGTGGAATTGGAGGATTCCATTCCCCCATCTGACAGCCCAAGAATGAGCTAGTGTGGATCTGATACTAGCAAAGTCAATGATAATTTTCTGATCAATTCAGCTTCAACCTGATTTTAATATTTTTATGCACAAACATTTTTTTCTTTTGCCCAGTTTAGCTCCTGTGAGTTACAGAGGTATTAAAAGTCATACAGGAGCTTCCTTCTCATCATTTAAATTTATGATAATAGGATCCCTTATGACAAACAGAAAGTGCATCTAAAGCATAGCAGACAGTTGTACACTGATATTCCTTAGCTTTCATTGCTCAAGAACGCTTAAGTGGCTGTTCAATAGTCTGCATAAATTATGAGATGGTTCCTCTTCAAATGAGTGACTACTCTGCTTGCTGTCTTTGTGTCTGTTGTAATTCCTCATAAATAAATTAAAATCCATAATGTTATATTTTTTAAAGTGCCTGAGGTGCCTAAAAGACCTCTGCCAGAAGAAAAAGTACCTGTTCCTGTGCCTAAAAAAGAAGCTCCACCAGATAAAGGTACATCAGCTATTAAAATTAAAAACACAGCCTTCTGCCTGAGTCTCTGAATCCCCATATCCAGTAATTTACTATTCTGATTTCATTGCTAGACCCTTAACTTTCTTTCACAGTACAGTCAAAGACAGAGATTAAGTTACTAAAAAATTAATATTTCTTTAAAAAATCAAAACTGAGACCAATTGCTTTCTGAGGACAAAGGAAGTGCAGGCAGGACCTTTAATATTTAATTTTTGCCACCACAAAATAAGTGGCATTTTGTAGTTAATCATTCAGAACAAGCAGGTGAATAAATTAATAAAACTCTCTATAGCACCATTCTGATGTTTCCTACAGAATCCTAGGAAATTAGGACCTTCTTCAAGCTAATGGTGTGCTGAAGTGCATACAACCTAAGTAACTGTTCTCTGTACCAGCCTTTACAACAGATAAGTGTCATGAATAGCAGTTGTCAGTGGATGCTAGTAGAGTTTCTTTACTTATATGGAGCTCTGTAATTTTCCTAACAGAGCACTTAATTTGCCAGAAATTAATTTGGTGCTACCTTTTATAGTTGTCTCTCATACAAAGTATTGGAATGAAAGCAGTGGAAAAGGGTCTGGGTTGCTGTGGTTTTTTCCCATAAACACTTGGAGTTAGTTGATAAGAAATTAAAACCTTACCATATTCCCAGTTGGTAGAGCTGATAGTTCATGAAACCTCATTGTTAAGGCTTATCCTAGTCAAAAAATCACCCAAGAGAGCAGTGTCTTTCTTTCAGTGAATACTGAAGATTTTAGCTACATAAATCCAAGCAAAATAGTCTGGATAGGTGGCCTTCAAGGTCACCACTCAATAGTAATTGAGGGCACTGTATTCTGTATTTTTCTAAATTTTCTGACTCTTTGCATTGTTTGCATTTTTTTGAACTTTTATTCTTACCTAATATCCATACTCTAAAAATTCTTTTAAAATGCCAATATCTTTAAAGTGCCAGCAGTGACAAAGAAACCTGTTCCAAGAGAAAAAGTACCACCATCTGTTCCTAAAAAGGAAATTATTCCACCAGTTAAAGGTATACTTTCTCTGTGTTGTCCTCATGAATAATGAACTCTGATTTCAGCCTTCATTTCTTCATTATTTGTTGAGAAAGTTGTGCATATGTCCCTGCAGTATGTTTTTTTCAACTGTTTGCGATTGAGTCCTGTGTTCACTGTTCTTTTCATTTGTTGAAAGTGTGTGACAGTTGCTTTAAAATATGTGTTTTCTGTCATTAAGCTACATATGAAAGTCATTCTGAAAGAAAGAATATTTTTATTTCTTCAGAAAAAGAAAGGGATTCCACCATCCAAATGCATGACCATCTTTCAAGAATATTTTTTTAATATGTTATTCTTCTGTCTAATCTTCAAAATTAACATAGATGTTCTTTAACAAAACATTTTTGTTTGTTGTGTCATGAATCTTCTTTGTTAGATATGCTGGTTTTCTTTCTAACTTCTTCCAAATAACTTTGAAAGCCCTAAAAGTAAATTATGTCTTAAAGGGCCAGCTGTTCTTAAAAGAACTGTCCTTGAAGAAAAGAAACCTACACGTACACCTGAAATAGAAATTCCACCAATGAAAGGTAAAGAAACCTTTGATACGATGTTTCATGGAAAGGAAATATTTGTGTCATTTTTTTTCCAACTCATATCTTCTAAAATGATCCTTTAATTCTTTACACTATGACGTGTACTCTCTAAGTGCAGATTCAGCTCTCGGTGATATACTGAAAACTCTGAGGCAAACATTTCAATTATGTGCTACACATGTGCTAAACACTAAATACATGGATTTATGAATCAAAACATGCTGAGAGGATATTATTGCTTACACTGCCAATATGTAAACCTTCAGTGCTTTTAGATTTGTAATACTGTTGTGAATTTAGTTTAAACTGTGGTTTTGAAGCCAATACATTGGTCATGATATTGGTGGAGAAGTAATAGGGCAAGAGCTAGTAAGTTAAAACCATTAAAGCCTCTATGCATGTCAGAAGGAAAAGCATGACAATACAGTGAGAGAAGCAAATGGCTTATGCTGAGAGCAGAAATGAGAAATTTCTTCACATAAGTAATTGTTCCAGCAAGACAATTCTAGAATTGTGTATTTCTTTTATTCTCAAAAAGGCATAGTATTTGGGACCTCAAAAGAACTTCATTTTCTGGGTTTATCTGTTTGGGATTTTTAAAGATGAATATTATTTTGAGGTTACTAAAAGAAGGTTAATATCTTTGAAGTTCCTGAGTTTCATAAGAGAGCTGTCCTTGAAGAAAAAGTACCCACCATTATTCCTAGAGAAGAGGAACCTCCTTTGTATGAAGGTACATCAATGGCATATCTACCAAACAGTAAATTGTAGTGAATATATCGATTTCTGCTCTAGATTATTCTGTAAAATATGAGACAATTTCCATTTATTTTTTTGAAATTATTTAAAAGTAGCTTCCATCCATAAATTTGAGATCCTCTCTCCCCACAAATTTAGTTATAGCTTAGCAATTTTAATATGTTATTATTTTTTCTTTAATAATGGGAGAAAGAAACACACACAAAAAAAAGAGAGAAACTAAGTTTCTGATCCAGGAAAGCACTTTAGCCACGCTGGACCAAAGAAATGAACTTAAGTAGACACTGGTTTAAGAACTATCCTATATATAGATAGTTAACACCAGACAAACACATGTGAAATTCAATTACAATTTCTAACAATTTCAGAACTAACTAACTGGAAAATAAAAATGTAGTCTTTCTATAGACTTACATTTTCTAATTGTGAGGTCACTTCTAGCAATAGTGGGTAAATGTTCAGGCTGAAATAAGATATTTTAATAATTTATGTTCAAACACCTCTTTGTCCATATACGTGTCTGCATTTTTGCATTATAAGTTGTCTTTCCAATCTTGTCTTCTATATGATATTAAAATATGTAAAATAAACTAATGTCTTTAAAGAACCTGAAGTTTATGACATTCAAACAGAAGAAAAAGTCCCTGTTACCATTCCTAGTGAACCAGAAGCTCCAGAAGCTAAAGGTACATCAACTATTCTATAAAGCAATATGTACCCTACAAATTATTCGTCTTTGTCATTCCATTTGTGTGCTAACCTGTTATTTAATCTGTTCATTCTAATGTTTCCTTAGATGCTATGTGTCTGACATTGCTTCTTTGTTACTTACATTTTGTATATTATAACAGTCTTTAAAAAATGTAATATCTTTGAAGTACCTGCAGTGACGAAGAAAACTGTCCCACTGAAGAAAATACCTGCTGCTGTACCTACAGAAGAAGTTCCTCCACTTAAAGGTACATGAGCTCCAAATGGATTTTTGTTAGCCTCTTTCAAATGTGAGGTACCAACTGAGAAGCCCAACACGGTTATTTTTCTTGAATGATATGACCAGGTGCTATATACAGTATTTTCATACATTTGAATTCTTGTTGTAAATTTTGTCTGTTCATTTGTTTATTTTTGTCTTAGAAACAAAGCATACATACTGGAAGATCAGAGATTAACATTACAAAACAATCACTTTACAAACATTTACAAATAATTCGAAAAAATATTTCAGATTTTTCTTCATATGTTAAACTAATGAACAATTATTAAGACAGAAAAAATCATAATTTGGGAAAACAAATTCAGAGAACATTGTTCTTATTTTTGTCTTGTATTAGCAACTCCTCAAACAGATCAATACATTCTGCATTAACTTAAAATTTAAAAAGACAAAATTAGAGAAATACAAAGAAAATTAGTAAACAGGAAATTCATAGCAGGGCCAGGGATTACACTTATATTTTTTTGACTTGTCTCATGCTGTTTCCCAAAATACTTTCTCTGACTTTTTTTTTTTAAATCTAAAAGGTTGTGGTAGAAGCTTGTTTGCAGAAGCACTCTTTGCAGTTGTGTTAGGGTTTCTAATAAGATTAAGCTATAATCTTTTTTTATGAATTGCTTTTTGTATTCTATATAAATGCTTAAAATGAACTAATATCTTTTAAAGTGCCCACAGTCACTAAGAAAGCTGTTCTAGAAGAAAAAGTGTCTGTTGCTGTTCCTAAAAAAACAGAATCTACTCTTGGGCATAAAAGACCAGAATCTCCACCACCTAAAGGTACTTTGATAGCCTGATAGAACTGAGGTTTTTTTCCTGATAACATCTTTTCTGTTTGTTACATCATTTCTGATTCGATACTTCATGGTCATTTGTGTCAGATTTGCAACATTTATGTTGTATGTGTCCCTTTTCCTGTTTATCAACTCATCTTTAAGTCATAAAATAAAAATTAATATCAGTAAATATTTTTCAAGTGCCTGAATTTCCCAAGAAAACTATTCCTGAAGAGAAACCTGTTGCTCTGCCTAAAAAGCCAGAAGCTCACCCTGCCAAAGGTATAGGTCAACATATCCTTTCCTTCTCGTTTTTCTTCAGTTTCTTCTGTCCCTCATTTTGTTGTTGTTAAATCACAAAGTTTGTCTGTATCTTCTACTCAAAAGTAATATCAGAAACTAGTCAAAGGGACTAAAAATAAGGAAAGCTTTATCTGAGTCAACGCACAGTGAGATTTACAGAACAAACATTTTTACTTCATGAGTGTTTACAGGTACTGTAAACAGCCTCAGAATTTCTTTCAGTGCTCGAGGAAGAAGTATATACACTTCCTCTTTCACATTGCTGATGTTAAACTTAGAGGTCAATTCATTTAATTTTAAATGAAAATAGTATTAAGCACAGAAACCAGTTGTTACATTCATTCAGACATTTTAGCAGTCTGTCTTAACTAGCAGTCTGTGTGCCATGTCAAAAGATCCCCAGCAAAGTCACTTCAAAATGTTATTTGCCAAAGGGACAGAAACATGGAGACTTTTCAGAACATATAACTGTTGTCAGAGTATCCTTATACATCTACTTGGTTTGTCTTATTCCTGTATTATGTGTTTTGTTTTTGTAACTCTTAAACATACACTAATATCTTTAAAGTGTCCAAGGTACCTTAGAAGTCTCTCTTTCTGTTTCTCTTGGGCAGTAGGGTTTACAGTAGAACAAAATATTACCATTTATTTCTCATTTATAAAGAAATCCTAGTAGTATGTAATAGTATACATTTCTTGCATGAGATGTCTCTTTTTATGTTTGATCTTACATTTCTTATATGATTCTTGTGAGACTCTTAAACAATGTATATATTTTTAAATGCCTTAAATATAATGAATATAAATGCTGTTTTCTTTAAAGTGCCAGAGGTGGCCAAGAAAATTCCAGGAGAAGAAGTACCCGTTGCTGTGCCTAGGAAACCAGAAGCACCACCAGCTAGAGGTATGTTACACTACAGAAAATTAAAATTTGGAAGAGTAAAAATCTTCTGCTTTGATCATGGTAATTAGGTTTTTGATTGTGTTATCCTATTATTTAACTTTTCTTTTTTTTTTTTTTTTTTTTTTTTTGGGCCAGTTTTATTTTTTTCTCTTTTTTTGAAACTTTTTTTTTTATTCTTTGTTTTAATTCTTTTC